>CDFB01059759.1:0-19040 GCA_000826425.1 Acanthamoeba lugdunensis | reverse complement strand
CCCTCCTGTGCGTAGCAGATCTTGCACAGCTCGTCGTCATCGAGTTGGTCGGTGGGGTCATCGGCCACGCCGCCCTGCGCTCCTGGAGCGTGCGCGGACCACGCCATGCCGGCGCCGGGCCGCTCGCCCTCCGCCGCGCTACCGGTACTCTCCTCCAGCGCAATGTCGTAGCGCGTCGCGAACTCGTTCACGCTCTGGTAACCCGCGGGCTGTAATCTGCGAATGATGAGCGCGATCAGTAAACGTTGCGCAAAGCGCACGACACGCATGGCACACGCGTGCGACGTACTTGAAGGGTTCGGAGCCAAAATTGAAGCGACACTGCTGGAAGGCGCCGAGGCTGAGGGCCGGGTAGAAGGCCAGCCCGTGGCGCACGTCGACAAAGGTGCGTGAGCCCAGCTCCCGGCTGAACTTGCCGTTGAGCGTGAACGCCATGACCCCGTGATTCGTGTCGAAGAGGCAGCCGACCACGTCGCCGGCCTTCCATCGCCTCTCCTTGCGCCCACACTGCGGCACGCACGCACACAGCCCAGTCAGGACACCTTAAAAACGCAAGGGGCGCCCTATGAGATTAGCGGCGTACCGGTGCGGACATGGCTGCGTGCCACGCCTGCCTGCGGCATCCGTCGTAGGCGTAGGAAAAGACGTCGTCGCCGATGCCCGAGCCCTCCTACAGACGCCACATAGTGAGCACAGAATTCCTTCCTTCTCCAGTCGCTCGATGAGGCGGCTCGAGTCAGGTACCTCGGGCTTGAAGACAGAGTCCTTGGTGGCCCACCCGATCTGCATGATGCCGCCCGTGCGGAGCGTGACCTCGTAGTACCACCTCCCCCCGCCTTCCCCGTACCCCCTCCCGATTCTACGCGCGCCGTACGTAGTCCCAATAGAACGTGAGCTCACATCAAAATGAATTGCAGACATTGCACGAAGAGAAAAGAATGAACGTACACGTAGCAGTTGGCCCTGATGCTCCCGAACGAGGCCGAATCGTTCCGCACCTCGTAGAAGTCCGCGGAGAGCTTGATGAAGTTGGTCCGGTCCGCGAAGTTGAGCGTCACCTGCTTGCCCGGCGGCATTCGGCTCTCGAGGTCCATTTCGTGGGAGTCCGGCTCGTCGCCATCCTGCTCCCCGTCTCTACCGCCGCCGCCAAGCTCCGCCGCCGCCGCGGCGTGTTCGTCTCTTCGCCGCCGGCTTCGACTGCTCTTGCTGCCTCGCCTGGCCCCGTTGTGTTGGCCGCTCACCTGGCGCTCCTCCGCGGCGGCTGCCTGCTCGCTGTCTCCCGTCGCATTGGTCGCAGCAGTGGCAGTGGCGGTGGCGGCGGCGACGTGGAGAATCTTCTTTGGCTTCTTCTCTCGGCCGGGCGTGTTCTCCTCCCGGTCACTGTCGCTGCTACTGCCTCCGCCTCCGCCGCTCCCGGCATGAACACCGCGTTTCCGCTTCCGTGCGGCGGCGGCGGCGTCAGTGCCGACCACGCCAGAGCGCATTGGTCCGTGGGCCAGGCCCCACTCGCACACGAGCCGGAGCTGGTGGTCGTTCGAAAAGTGAAGCAGCTCCTCTAGCCGCTCGAAATAGCCCAGCTGATGAGGATCGAGAAGTGAGCCAACAACAACCAACAATCAGCATGAGCATGTAGTACGAAAGCGAGGGCGGAATGGTCACCTCGCTTATACGGCGCGCGTTGTCGGGGCCGGTCTTGCTGAACTTTTCCAACGTGAGCAGCGCGTGCATGCAGACCTGCAACGAATCACGGACAGAGTGAATGTGATCGTGTTTGTTAGTGCTCGCGCACACAGAGAGAGACGCAGAAAAGGAACCGACCTCGGAGTCGGTCGTGTAGCGGTGGTTGGCGTTGTCCATGAGGAACAGCAGCACGTCGTCGGTCAGCATGCGCGACCCAACACGCACTGCACGGGTTCACTTGGAGAGTGAGACAGGTGAACATTGCGTGCGGTGTGCGAGAAGTGCGTACGATCGAATTTGCCGGCGAAGGCGTTCCACGCCACCAGCGCATTGCGCATTTGGCCGGCGTTGGCCTCGTCGCGAGCGAACGACAGCAGATCCTCGCTCGTGTTCAGAGCCCTGGATCGCAACACAGCATGGTGAGTCAACAGGAACAACAAGTGTCGTGTGATGCGTGTGTCGTATGCTGCGTGTGTGTGTGTGCGTGTGTTGTGTGGCAAGGTGCGCACCTTCGCGAGTCACACAGGGGCATGAGGTCCATGAGCAGGAGAAGCTGGGTGGCGGCGTCTGTGCGCTGGCCGTCCTTCCTGCGCCACTGCTTCTGCCCAAACTTGCGCGCCACCTTCATCACTATTTCCGCCCACATTTCGTCTGCTCGCCAACACCACACCACACCGCACACCACACACCAGGCACACACGACCAACGACACAGAAGTGAGTATCGGGCCATTGTTACCCGTTGTGACCACCACCACCACCAGAAGACACCAACCAACCCAACAAAGCAAGTAATAGTCGAGAACGGTTTCACGTATCACTGAGAAAAATGAATTGTGCTGACGAGCAATACGTGGGGACCCCATCCTGGGCTATCGCCAGCGCGTTCGTGGAATTTGTGGTGCTTTCTTGTGGGTTGCTGGGTGGTGTAGGTGGCTTGGTGGCTTGGTGGGCTGGGGGGGGGGAGAGGTGTACCGTCTTCGGCTTGGGCGGCCAGGGTGCGCATGGCGGTGTGTGCCGTCTGGTCGTCGTCATCCATGCACTGCTTGATGGCGTCGGTCACGTCCTTGTCGTTTGTCGGCCAGCAGCACGCCGCCAGCAGACACACCAGGCTCGTCGACATCTTCCCTCTTCCTCTCTGCCTCGCTTTGTGGTGGCAAACTGCTTTCCTTCAGGTGATATATTTTGGATGGTCTACTTCTAGGGGGGGAGGGCTGGGTCAGTCAGGGATACTGCAATATAAATAAAATGAAATATAAAGCAATATAAAAGAATTCATTGAGTGTGGCGTACTGGGCTGCTGGATGGACCTGGGTGATGTGCAAGGATGGTGAAAGTGTTGAGGGTGGGTGCTGGCTTGGCTTGTGTTTAGTTTGGGTGGGGGGGATGTGGTTGACAGGCGCGTGCACCTCAAGCCACTCGCCGCAACGCCTTGCCCGAAATTTTCCTGCGACGTTTACGCCACTTTGACCCCCAAATTTTCAGCGCTAACATTCCTTGCATATCTTCACGTCCTGGGCAATCGCAGCTTGTCTTGCCTCTTGCTGGTCCAGCCCTGCAATACAGGAGCCACAACCAATATATGGGCATAATGGAGAGGGAAGGGATGCAGCTGTTTATTGCTGTGCTGCTGGAGGACTCCTAGATGTTTGAGATTACAAGTTTTAAGACACAGCAGATCAGCTGTATTGTTGAGGTGGGGAAAGCATGCCACCACCAGTGGTGATTACATGCTGTGCATACAGATGTTGTAATATCAAGAGTAGTATATTGTATGCTTATGATTGGCAGAACAGATGGGTATGACATGTGTAGAACGACGACACCGCCATGTCCGTTTCTCCTGCCTCTTCGCTCGACTTTGGCATGATGGTTCCGGGCAAAAACCACGATTGCACATAGTCTGCCTCAAGGCCATTGGCTGCGAGGACAGGCCGGGGTCACACAACGTGCACGGGAACCACATACGGCCATATATCTTCCCTCTCCGCAGAGCTCACGCATCATGGCGTCGTGGGGTTTGAGGTCCCCCCGGTGCCCGGTGCCTCTACTCCTCATCTTGTTCTTGCTATCAATCTTCTGCGTCGACGTATCGTCGGCCTCAGTGCCTCGTCTCTGCGCCGTTGTCAACTATCACTCCGGTACACACCCCTCCCGCTCTTCATCTCATCGTTTCGTTTTGTCTTCGCTTTCGTTCTTTGTCAGTCAATCTTGAGTTCCGATCCGTTGTTTTTGATTTAAAAATCATAAATGAATCGTTTCAAGGACTGGTGCTTTATTATCTTCATCTTTTTGTGAAGATCCTTTGTCATCGTCCTCCTTCTAGATGGTGGTTAAAACTTCAGTTATTAATCACAAAATAATAATTTTATGGCACGTGCGCAGCAACCGCTCCGGGACCGGTCGATGGCTTGGCCACGCCCACCACCGCCGCGACGTCGTGGAACGACCTCGCCTGGGCGAGGGACGCCTGCGCCCGCAACGCTGGCGCCTCGTTCACCTTCGCCGACTCCGACTGGCAATCGCAGCCGTCGCTCCGCATCTCAACCGACCTGGCCCAGCTCCAGGGCCTCGCCTCCTCCAACGGCCGCGTGCGGCGCTCGGTGACCGCGCGCCTGTCAGCCGACGGCGCGCGGCTCGAGCTGCTCAACATCACCATCGCCTTCCGGCTCACCCTCGCCAAGCCCGGCTTTGCCAGCGTGAGCGAGCTGTCCGGCGTGGTGACCAAGACCATCGGCGGCGGCGGCCTGCCGCTCGAGGCCGCCGCCAGCCTGCCCGTCGGGTGGTACGGCGCCCTCCAGAAGCCCATCGGCGCTGCTGCCGGCTCGCTGGTGCTCTACGACGCCGATCTGTTCGACGGCACGCTGCCCGCCGCGGTGGTGAGTGGTGACGCGATCAGCGACGAGCTGCTCGAAGTGGCCGCCACCGTGCGCGAGGCCGCCGGCAGCCCAGCCCTGCGGCAGGTGCTCTTCGACACGACGCCGTCGGCGCTGACCGACGCCACGCTGCGCGGGGCCTTCCTCAACGCATCGTCGCTCGCGCCGGTGACCGGGGCCGACGCCGCTGGCGGCCAGGTGTGGCGCTCGGCCTCGGCCGCGGCTGCCACGGGCCTCGTACTCCAGAGCCGGGCCGAGTGCCGCGGGGCCTCGTGCGCCGGGCTGCCGTTCGTCGCCGCGCTCGAGCAGATCGTCAACGCCTCGATCCACCGCCAGGGCGACGCCGACCTGTGCGCATCGCCGGCGGTGGTGGTCGACTCGCTGCGGGCGTGGCTCAGCGTCGATCTCGCAGCCGTGTACTCGCCCGCGGCCGGCGCCGACCTCACGCAGGCGTCGGTGCGGGTGCGCGGCATGAGCGCACGCAGCGAGGCCCTGTTCCGCTGCGCCGGTGCCCACAACGGTTCGTTCATCGGCATTGCGCTCTCCGTGACGGCGCCGCTGAGCGACTCTGTGGCCGACTGGCCCCTGTCGGCGCTCACCGACCAGCGCACGTCGGTGGGTCTCCTGCGGGCCATTCCGCTCGCCACCCACGGCTGGATGGCCGGCAGCGTGCTGCGTGCGACCGAGAAGAACGGCACGGCCGGGCCTACGGCGGAGCTCTTCACGGTGGCGCCCGGCGATCTGTTCGGGTCGGACGGCGGCGGTCTGCTCCTGGCCGACCGCGCGCTGAGCGTGTCGACACTCAAGGCCGACGCGACGGCGGTCTTTGCGGCCGTGCAGCGCCGGCTGGCGACGGACGTGGCACCGATTGAAGCCCGGCTGGCGGACCTGTTCCCGAGCGAGCCGGCGGCGGTGTCAGCCGCGGTCGAGGCCTACGCCGCGCAGACGCTGCAGCCGACGTGGCTCGGATTCCTCGCATACCACGCCCGGCGCCACCAGCACCAGCTCTTCGTGTCCCCCGACGGCCAGCTGGCCACTCTTTCTGTCGACTTCGGCCTGCCGCCCACGCAGCTCACCGCCGATTCGGACAACACCACCACCGCGGCCACCATCGTGGCCCAGGCCAACCGTGCGCTCGCCGCGCTGGGCACCGCCGTCAAGGCCAAGTACGGCGGCATCACCAACTCCTACGTCGTGCCGACCGTGTCGTCGGACCTCTCCAACGCCAAGGCCAGCCTCGCTGGCTTCTTCACCGGGGCCGTGACCATCAACTGCTCAACGAGCGCGGTGGCCGTCGTGGTCGCGCCGCAGTGCTCGGCCGTGGCCTCGATCAAGGCCGACTTCGCGGGCGTGTCGAGCGCGCTCTTCACCGCGGCCGACCTCACCTACGACTTCTCCTCGGCCGCCGGCGCGGCGTCAACCATCAGCGCCACGCCGGCGTCGGCCCTCCAGGGCGCCATGGGCGGCACGGTGGGCCTCACGCTCGAGGGCCAGCTTGCCGTCGACGGCCCGTGGGCCAACGTGCCGGCCCTCGGCCCGCAGCTCCAGACCATCGCCAACGGCGTGGCCGAAGTGCCTTGGGCGCGCGGCGTCGTGCGGCCGTTCGTCGACGTCGACTTTGGTCGCATGTCGGCAAGCACGCGCCTGGCCGACATGATCTCCGCCCTTGGGACCAACATCACCGCCAACGTGGCCCCGGCCGTGCGCGGCTGGGCGCTGGCGCAGCGGATGAAGGCCGACATCGAGGCCCACGCCGCCGGCGATGCGACCGTCGTGGTGCACGCCCATGTGGTGCCGCTGGTCGGCGCCTCGCAGACGATGGACGTGTCGCTGGTGGTCCACAGCCAGCGGCGCGTGCAGCTGTCGAGCGCCGGCACGACCTGGGACTCGATCGCCGACACGGTGCGCCTGGCGATCCCGCTCGCGCTTACCACGCGGCTGCGGTTCAGCGTGAGCGCGTCGGCCGCCACGGGCGTCTCGTTCGGCGTGCGCGGCGGCGGTCGGCTCACCGGCAGCTGGGCGATCCCCTTCACGTACCAAATGCTCTCCGGCGCGGTCACCAACGGCTCGGCCGTGATCGACGTCAGCCTCCCGGGCGGCGGCGCCAAGCTGAGCCTCGGCCTCGAGGTCGCCGCGTCGCAGCCTACCGTGAGGAATGCGACCAATTCAACGAATTCCAAGAATCAGGAGTCGCTGGCCCTGCGGGCCGAGATCTCGGACGACGACCTGGTGGACCAGCTGGTGCCCGCCGTGCTGGTGGTCACCCAGGCCGCCGACGGCAGCGACGCGACGATGGGCACGCGCACCATCAGCCCGTCGCGCCTGGTGTCGGCCTTGGGCGAGGCCCTTCTGCCCGCGCTCACGCAGGCCTTCACCGGCGCTCTCAACATCGCCGTGCCGCCGCTCAAGAAGCCGCTCGGCTCCATCACCCAGTTCAACGATCTGGTCAAGGCCGTCAAGCCGTGGCTCACCACCGCGGCCGATCCGACCCTCGGCGCCGCGCGGCTGGTCCAGTCCGCCACCTTCTGCACCGCCACCGGCGCGCCCACGCCGCTCGCCTTCAACGTGAGCATCAACGACTTCGACCCGGTGCGCTGCGAGGCCGCCGCGCCGCTGGCGCCGGCCAGCGTTGACGCCCTGCGGGCCGACATCGCCGCGATGCTGGCCGGGTGCGGCCTCGCCGGCTATCTCGAGGCCCAGGTGATCGACGTCGAGCGCGTGGTGACCCCCAACGAAAGCGACCGGCAGTGCGGCCACGTGGGCCTGTTCCCCGCCGTGCCGGGCATCGTGTGGAACTTCGCCATCGCCACCGACCCGATGCCGCTGACGGCCAACATCACCTTCGGCACCGCGACCTACATCTCCACGCCCAAGCCGGCCTTCGCGACGTGGACCGACCTGGCGCGCCTGCTGGCCGCGGTCCTGACCCACGACGATGCCGACCCCGCCAACGCGGCGCTGGTGGCGGTGCCCGAGTGGACCACGGCCGAGGCCAGCGTGGTGGTGCCGCCCGAGCTGGCCGCCTACTACCCGTCGCGGATGCCCGCCGTGGCGATCCGCGTCGAGGCCCAGCACACCGCGGTCGACCACCAGTTCGAGCTCGACGCCCAGATGAGCACCGCCGACGGCGTGCTCCAGCTCCAGTCGCACACCGACGTGGGCACCGGCACCGTGCGCTCGTCCCTGTCGGCCGCCTTGGTGACCGTGTTCGGCGCGCCGCCGCTGGGCGGCCGCGGCAACATCAGCCTCAGCACCAACTACGACGGCGTCAACACGACGGCCAACGCCACGCTCGTGCCCGCCGCGCCCGACAACACGTTCGCGCTCATCATGGGCGCCCAGGTCCTCTCGACGTCGGCCCCGCCGGCCAACGTCGGCGCGCGCCAGCTCATCACCCTGCCGCCCGGCAAGCTGCTGAGCGCGGCCCTGATCGACGACGTCGTGCCCCAGGTCGACCCGGCCCTGCGGCCCATGTTGGCCGTGTACGAGATGCCCAGCGACGGGCTCATCTACCCCGTGACCCAGATCCGCTTCGACCTGGGGCCTCACCAGCTGGCCGACGGGCGGTGGGCGGTGCCGACGGCGTTCGGCCTCGAGGCCACCTCGCAGCTGCCGGCCCTGACCAACGCCTCCAACGTGCCCTCGCAGTCGGTGGTGCTGGCGCGCGACGTGACCATGCGCCTCGCGACGCGGGTCGAGACCGTGGGCGCGCTGCTCGACGCCGAGGGCCGCAGCAGCCGGCGCGCGGCGCCCACGGCCGAGGGCCGCATCGCCATTCTCGGGTTCACGTCGGGCCAGCACGCGGCGCTGAGCCAGGTCGAGGTCGAGGTCAAGGGCGTGGGGCGCTACCAGACCATGGCCGAGCTGTACCCGCCGCGCGAGACCTTCTTCGACCAGTTCGCGGTGGGCGTGGCCCTCAACAACTCGGCCGCCGTGGGCGGCCTGCAGATGACGGACCTCCAGCGCGTCGACACGGACCTGCCCGACGTGCGCTTCGCCCAGGAGGGCCGCTGGGCCGTCGACAGCCTCGACGCGCTCAAGGCCCTGACCACGCAGGCGCTCACCAGCTGGACGGCCGAGTTCAACGGCACCGCGCAGGCTGTCGACACATTCCGCAGCCTGTTGCATACCAACGACTCGATCTGCACCTGGATGGGCCTGGCCTCCAACGTGTCGCAGGCCATCGTCATGGCCAAGGCCGCCGGCGTGCGGCTGCCCTTCAGCCAGCACGGCTTCGGGTCGCTCCTGTCCGACAGCCTCGCCTCGTCGCTGGCCGAGCTCCACACCAGCGTGTGCGTCAACCACGAGCCCTTCTCGCTGGGCACCTACTGCCGCGTGGCCCGCGGCGCCTTCGGCGGCACCACGACGGCCTGCGCCAACGCGACCCTGTCCGACGCGGGCCTCACGGTCGACCTGATCGTGGTGCCCTTCAACCGGTCCTATGTCGACCAGCTGCGGTTCGACACCAGCTCGCTCTTCAACAACGCGCAGGTGCCGGTGGGCCTCGGCGCCAGCGGCGACCTGTCCCTGCTGGGCGAGTTCGACTTCCGCATGCGGCTGCTGGCCCGCTTCGGCGGCGATGAAGGCGGGGTGTCGTTCGGGCTCGACCCGGCCGGGACCTACTTCTCGGCGCGGGCCGGGTTCGACGTGCAGGGCACGCTGCGGTTCTACTTCGGCCCGGTCTCGCTCAACCTGCTCACGGCCCACGCCTGGCTGGGCAACCCCGCCACCCTCATCTTCCGCCTCCAGCCCACGTCAGCCGCTGACGTCACCGCGCTCGAGTTTGTTTCCGCCGAAAAGTCGACAGAGCTTGTGACGGTCGACACTTGGTCGAGCCCCTCGGAGATCGGGGCCTTGATCGACACGAAGGGCCGGCTCGAGATCTCGGGCAATGCGGGCTTCACGGCCGTGGTGGGCTTCAGCACCAGCGTGCAGTGCTCGATCGACGTCGGCGTGCCCGACCTGGGGGCCTTCCTGGCCGGCGGCCAGCGCCCCAGCGTGTCGCAGCGCGGGTGCGGCCAGGGCTTCGCGCAGGAGCTGCTCAAGTCGCTGCTCAAGCAGTCCCTGCTGGACTACTTCTCGTCGCGCTTCCTGGCCCAGTGGGAGTCGGGCTTCGCCCAGTTCCTGGGCCGCCTGTTCGGCCACGCCGGGCCGCTGCGGGCCGGCGGCCCCGTGGTGCCGCTGATCGACAAACTGATCACGGCGCTGATGACCGACAGCATCGGGCGGATGAGCGGCGCCGACGCCATGAACCGGCTCACGACCGCCATCAACGGCATCACGACGTCGCTGCTGCATCGCAACACGACGGCCGACATGCAGAAGCTGGACCAGCTGGTGCTCACGCTCGTCACCAAGGCCCTGTGCCGCGAGCTGGCGCCGGTGCTGGTCGAGTGCCCGGCCGTGCCCGACGTCACGTCCTCCGAGTACGTGTGGCCGCTCCACTTCCGCGGCACCAACTCGCGGCCCCTCGCCCGGCTCGGGTTCCGCCTGGGCGGCCACGGCTTCGCGGGGCTCGACCTCAAGTGCGCCGGCGCGGTGGTCATGGAGTGGGACCTGCAGTTCGTCATGGCCTTCAACCGCACCCACGGCCTCGACTTCCGCTTCGACCAGGCGCCCGAGGTCTTCACGGGCGACATCGCGCTCGAGGTGGTGGGCGGCTGCGGCCTGTCGGGCACCATCGGCTGGATCGGGGCCGACCTCTCGATCGCCCAGCCCAAGCTGCTCGAGGGCCGGCTCACCGTCGACCCGCGCTTCCAGGTGGACCTCGCCGTGCGGGCGCAGATCTACGGCAAGGCCGAGCTGGGCCTGGGCGGCAAGCTGGCCGAGCGGCTGGCCCACGCGCCCGACGCGCTCGACGCCCTGCCCCACTGGCAGGCCACGCTCAACCTCACCTGGGGCTGGGACCTGCGCGCGCCCAACCAGGCGCTGGTGCCCAAGTTCGCGCTGACCGACATCCGCTTCTGCGTGGGCCGCCTCCTGTCGCACGTCGTGTCGTCGACGGTGTCGCAGACCGTCGACCGGCTCCTGCGCCCGCTCGAGCCCGTGCTCGGCCCCAATGGCCTGCTCCTGCGCCCGATCCCGGGCCTCTCCGACGTGTTCGGCCACGACCTCAACATGATCCAGCTCCTCATCTACGCGTGCCGGGTCAACGGCGACTGCCAGCTCAACGGCGTCGTCGACGCCCTGCGCACCTTTGTCGACGTCTACCACAAGCTCGACACCGTGCGCCAGATCGCGGCCGCGCTCGAGGGCGACGGGTGCAACGTCGTCCAGCTGGTGCGCGACTTCATCGTCGACTTCAACACGCCGGTGCCGATCCCCATCTACGACGGCGCCATCCCGCCCGGCGGCCTCCAGTTCAGCGGCGCCACCGACGCCAACCCGCAGCTCAAGCACACCGTGTCGGCCTTCTACTCGGGCGTCGTCACCTCGGGCCACTTCGGCGTGCGGCTCTACATGTTCGACAACATCGGCCAGAACCTGGTGAGCGCCATGCTGGGCCAGGACTTCCCGCTGGCCGGCGTCACGCTACCCGACGTCACCTTCTTCGTGTCCAAGGAGTGGTGGATCCCGGTATGGGTCTTCCCGCGGGTCGATCTGGTGCTGGGCGTCAACGCGCGGTTCACGCTGAGCTTCGGCGGCGTGGCCCTCATGTACTCGGGCCTGGCCGACGCCTACAAGACCGGCTCGCCGGGCGCCCTCTTCGGCGCGCTGGCCCTGCCCACCCGCAACGACGACGGCTCCGAGCGGTGGCCCGTCCAGGCCGCCATCGGCTTCAAGGGCGGCGTCGGCGTCAGCATCTTCATCTTCCGCGGCGAGGTCTACCTCACCATCGCGCTCGAGGGCGACGCCGCCTTTGTCGACGTCGACCAGGACGGCTGGGTCACATTCAACGAGATCGCCTACCTGGTGCGCCTCAACGGCCTCAAGGGCGCCGTGCGCCTGCGCCTCGTCCTGCGCGCCGGGTTCGGCATCAAGATCCAGGCCTGCATCCGGCTGCTGTGGAAGCGCAAGTGCTGGACCCTCTTCAACAAGCACTGGGACCGCTCGTGGCCCCTCTACGACAACTCGCGCCGCCTCTTCGACTCCATCGCCGCCGCCTCGGGCTCGCAGTCCTCCGTCAACCTCGGCATGGTCTCCTTCAACCCGCAGACCGGCCACTCCGCTCTCAGCTACGATGGCGACGATGGCGATGGTGGTGGTGGTGGGTACTACAACGGCCACGGCGTCATCTCTGACGATGATGACGGGACGATGACGACGATGAACACGACGATGATGACGATGATGAAGCCGCTGGCGGAGATGCGTGCAGAGGACCAGACGGACCTGACGTACTCGATCTACCAGACGCCGGAGGGACTGACGGTGGACTTTGCGCCGATGGGCGTCGGGGTGGGCTCGGGCACGCCGCACCTGTCGCGCGCGGGCCTCCCCTCGGGCCAGACCATCGCGGCCTACGGCAACCCGGGCGCCACGCCCTTCACCTGGGCCGTGGGCTACGTGGCCCAGACCGTCGCCATGCCGGCCTACGCCACCGCCACCCTGCGATTCCTCGTCTCCGAGTACCCCGGCGTGAGCGCGATGACCGTGTCGCCGCAGGTGGTGTCGCCCGACACGGCGCCCGGCGTGACGGTGTCGACCTGCGCGCTGCTCCACGTCGCGCAGCCCACGACGGGCGTGGCCTACGGCGTGTGGGGCGTGCCCTGCGCGACGCTGCTCGAGTCGATGGTGACCAACAACGTCTCGCTCGCGGGCGCCGCGGCGGCGTACCCGCACCCGCTCACCCTGTCGGGCGAGGCCTGGGCCGTGTCGAGCACCATCACCGCCACGCAGCTCACGATCGCGTCGGGCTCGCTCTCGGCCGTCGACGGCCCCAGCGCGGCCCAGGTGACGCTGCCGGCGGCCTACCAGGTCCTCACCGTGTCGGGCGACCTCCAGCGGCCCGCCACCTACACGCTGGCCGACGTGCGGGCGGGCGTGACCGCGAGCGTGACGGGCGGCGTGGCCGACGATCTGTTCGTGGTCCAGGGCATGCACCTCCTGCACGGCAGCACGACGATCGCCGGCGGCGCGGGCGTCGACGCGAGCGAGGTGACGATTGTGACCGACGCCGGCGTGGAGCTCGACGTGACGGTGACGCCCGCGTGGCTCGTGGTCGAGAACGCGCTGGGCGTGGCCAACACGCTGCGGCACAGCAGCGTCGAGCGGCGCACGTACCTGGTCCATGGCGCGACCAACACGCGGTCGCGGGTGACGCTGCTGGCGCCGGAGCGCGACGACTCGGTCGTGATCGTGGCCCACGGCGCGCCCGGCAGCACCATCGCCCAGCAGATCACCGGCTGCGACGGCAAGTCCGAGGTGCGGTACTCGTTCCGCGACGGCGGCGACCACGAGCTGCGCATCGGCAACAACCAGCGGGTGACCGACATGCGCTGCACTGTGTGGCTCGACGCCATTCCGCCCGGCGGCGCCGGCGGCCAGACGGTGAGCGTGATCATCGAGGCGTCGGCCGAGACGCGGCCGCTCCAGTACGACGTGCAGGAGAACGCCATCCTGATCTACGACGTGGAGGGCGACGGCAGCTTCTTCCACCTCATGTTCGACCAGATCCAGCGGGTCCAGATCCAGTTCGGCGTCGGCGGCACGGTGCTGCGCATGGCCGAGGGCACGACCGGCACCGAGTTCTTCTTCGACTTTGTCGACACCAACGCGACGACCGTCAACGAGGCCCGCATCGCGGCGACCAACAGCCCGGTGCTGCTGGCCGGCCACCTGACCACGGTCGACGTCGGCCCGGCCCAGACCGCGATCGTGAGCGTCGACCCGCTGCAGGACATCCTCGCGCCCGTCGCCATCGCCCAGCCGGCCGCACAGCTCCCATCTGCGCTCGTGCGGCTGGCCTCAGGCACCGGCCCGCGCGCGCCGGCCCAGCACTACTACCTCGACAGCGCGTGCCTCGCCGCGCGCGACCGCAGCTCGTCGTCGGGTGCGCCGTCGCCGGTGCATGTGGGGACTAAGCCGTCGGCCTGGCTCTGCGGGCTGATGACCCAGCACGGCCTGCCCGCCGCGGCCTGCGCCGACCCGTGCCCGGTGATCTACACGGGACCGATCAACGTCACCATCGCCACGGGCTGGGCCGACGACTCGTTCTACGCCGCCGACGTGGTGGCGGCCAGCGTGGCGGTGAGCCTCGGGCCGGGCGCGGACAATGTCACCTGGCTCGCGGTGCCGGCCAGCGCCGGCGTCGATCGGGTCACGGCGCGGTTCGATCTGGGCCCCGGCTCGGATCAGCTGCTGCTGGCCTCGCCCGTGCGGAACGTGACCGTGCTCCTGGGCGATGACACCGACGTCGACCAGGTGGCCTTCTACAGCGGCGGGCTGCCGGTGCCGCCCAACATCAACGGCAACGTCGTGGCGCCGGTCGGCCCCAACGGCGCGGCGCTCACCCTCGAGCAGGTCCACCTACAGGACCTGCTGTTCGTCTACGGCGGCAATCCCTCCGGGCCGCTCGGTGGCGGCGTTGTTGCTGTCGACGACAACGCCACGTCATCGTTGCCAGACGGCCACCGTCTCGGCGACGATCGGCCCGTGGTGACGATCAATGTGACGGTGCAGAGCCAGGTGGTCAGCATGGACGCCCGGTCAGGCTTCATCTACCACGTCGTCGGGTCGGCCCAGTCGGCCACTGTCAGCCTCAATGGCCTGGGCCGCCCGCAGCCGCCATTCCCCACCGCCGTCGACTGGGACCTGCTCGTCGATGTGCCGCCGTCCGTCGGGCTATCGGTCACTATGCTCGCCGAGAGCGGCTCGCGGTCCAAAGCCACCATCGACATCGTCGACCAGTCGCCGGGGCCGTCGGTCCAGTCTGTCGACATCCGCTCGAGCGTGCCGGACGGCCTGTGCACCACCGTGGTGGGCCTGCTCGAGGTGCGTACCCGCTACGTCGACCACCTCAAAATCGACGCCCGGCGCCCCATCGCCGCCCGCGTGGCCGGCACCGCCTACGCCGACCTGGTCATTGTCACCCCCGACGCGCCCGCAGCCGGCTCGCCCGCGTCGTCGGTCTATCTGGCCAGCGTGGAGAACACGACGCTGGTGGTCAACGCCACCCTCACCATCGCCGGCCCAGCGCTGCTGGCCAGTCGCGCCATCGTCGCCACGGGCCAACGCGCGCAACTGACCTTCGACGGCTACGCCTTCGGCAGCGGCGGCGCGTCGTTCGTCGACGGCTGCCTGCTGGGCGCCGGGCTCGCCGCACCGTCCACGCCCTTCTCGTCGTGGTTCGCCGGCGAGGCCGCCGCGGCGCTGGGTAGCGCGACCGCAGCGGCGGCGGCCCAGACATGCTCGTTCTATGGGCTCCGGCTGGCGAGTGTCAACCTGACCACGCCCGCGCTGAGCCTGGGCGGCCTCGGAGCCGATCGCGCGGTGCGGCGGGTCAACTTGCTCCAGGTCTCAGCGGCCGTGACGCTCGACGACGACCTCCAGCCCTGGGCGCGCACCACGATCGCCACCGCCGCACTGGCCGTCGATGACCGCTTCGTGCTCGACCTGACCGCGGCGGGCGGCATCGTCACCGTCGCGTCGCCCGTCTTCGGCCCGGCCAACGCGAGCGCACTCGACGTGTTCGTCAGCGAGAACGCCGAGACGCCCTACTGCCGCTGGCTGCTCGGCGCGCCGGACAACGCCACGGCTACCAATGGCACCGCCGTGTCGGGGGCCACGCTGCTGATGCAGGACGCCAGGCAGCGGGTATCGCTCTACGGCTCGTCGCTGGTGTCGCCGCGCCACATGCCCCGCGTGCTGCTCCACGGCCCGCTCGCCGTCGCCGCGCTACTGCACAACGCGACCAACGGCACCACGCGCGACGTAGTGCTCAACCCGGCCTCGCTCTCGGTCGTCGAGGCGCTCGTGCCCATCGTGCCGCCGCCTCCGCCCCACGGCAACGGCACCACCAACGGCACCGCGGCGTTCGTCTCCGCTCTGTCGCGCAGGGAGTTTGATGACGTCAGCAGCGAGCTCAACCAGCAGCCGCTGTTGCACGTGGAGTGGATCATCGCGTCGTGGCAGGAGCAGGGCTACCTGCGCGTGGAGCTCGCCGACGGCATCAACAGCGTCGTGTTCAACCACACCAGCGCCTCGGCGGCAGCGGCGGCCTTCCAGATGCCCACGCTCGTCGTGCGCGAGGCGGCCGCGGCCACGCTCGTCCCGCCTCAGCTCGGACCGTCGCGCACGCCGTCGGTCGACCTGCTCCGCACGCGCGAGATCAAGGCCGACCTTTCGACCCAGTTCCTCGAGGCGCTGCCGGCCGACGTCGGCGACGATGAGGGCTACTGCCTGCAGCCGACGGAGCAGACCGACCGCAACTCGTGGCTGTGGCTCACCGTGCGGCAGGCGCCCTGGCTCGAGCCCTACCTCGCCTGCCGGCCTGACGCCGAGCTCGAGCGCTGCCGGCGCGACCACTTCGTGTCGCTCGACCTCGACCACCAGCACCACCGCCTCCGCGCCGTGCTCCACCTGACGCCACTGAAGAACGTCGTCCCGGTCAGCACCAACCACTCCGCCAACCACTCCACCGCCGCCGATGCCGGGGGAAACGTGCCCTTCGTGCTGTTCGTCACCGCCGCCAGCGCCGCCGCGGTCCACCACCCGATGGCCGTGGGCGCGCCCACCGAATGGGACTACGGCCTGAGCGTGCTGGTGCTCTTCGGCGGCATGATGGCCATCGGCTTCGGCTGGTGGGTCATCACCGGCAGCGTCATTCCGGCGGCCTGGGGGCCGTTCGTGATCACCGCAGCGCTGGCGGGCCTCGTCGAGTCCGACACGACGTGGGACCCGCGCGTGGTGTCGATCGTCGAGGCGGCCTACTGGATGGTGAGCTCGTTCGTGTCGGGCTGCCACTCGCTCAGCATATTCCACATCTGCGTGCTGGCCGTCTTCCTGGGCCTCGGCGCGCTGGGCCTCGCCGCCCTCTTCCTCCGGGACTCGTGGTCGCGCCTGCTGGTGCCGGTGGTCCGCCGCGCGGTGACGGCCCTGGCCGCCGTCGCCATCCCCTTCGTCATCGCCCAGGCGCCGGCCCGCGCCGGCCAGTCGGTGGGCTGGAGCGTGTTCACCGGCGGCCTCGGCCTGTGCGGCCTGTTCGTGGTCGCGTCGCTGCTCTTCCACACCTTCGCCGCCATCCGCAGCCGCAGCCGCCGCGTACCGGCCGCCACGCCCGCGCTGCTCCTGGGCGCGGTGGTGGTCGGCATGTCGATCCTCACGCGGCTGCGCTACGACGACGATGAGGTGACGCACAAGATCATCTTCATCGCCGCAATCGTCGCCGTGGCCATCGACAGCGTGGCGAGCCTGTGCGGCATGCTGGTGCTGACGTCGCTGGTCAAGGGCTGGTGGCGCGTGAGCCCGGGCCTCATCTCCGGCGCCACGATGCTCACCAGCGCCGGCTGCGGCTTCGCCTTCCTCTTCACCCTCAACTACAGCGCGGGCTTGCTGCCGCTCATCATGTGGTACGTGTGGGCGCTCCTGCCGACCGTGGCCGCCGTCTTCGTGCTGTTCCTGCCGTGCCCGGTGATCACCAAGTCGACGAGCAAGAAGGGTACCACCGAGGAGCTGGGCCTGTCGGTGGCCGAGAACGAGCGGCCGCTGCTGCACGGCGAAGAGTTCGGGCGCGAGAACACCGGGTCGTACGTGCCGCCGCCCTTCGGCTCCATCAACGGCGGCTACGAGGGCGTCACCGGCGACGTGGACACCGACGTCGCGCGTCTGTAGAGCGAGAGAGAGAAACACTGTACATCGCGTCATCAATGAAAGAAAGCCCTTCCTGCATTTTCTCAAGCTATGTACACATGATTCGGGCTTCGGTGACGTTGAGATCCGGCTTCTTCTCTGGTGGTCGACGTTAGCTGACGTCAGCCGCCTGTGTGGTGCGAGTCGGTACCAACGTCGGACGTTGTGTGTGCTGGTGAGTGTTCATCCCATGAAGCCGTCCTCGTCGTCGCGCCGGTAGTTGAGGCTGCTGGCGCCCATCCCATAGAGCGCCTCCGCTATCTTCTCTCGGCAGGCGTCGGCTCCGACCGGCACCTGGAGCGACCACAGCTCGCGCGCGCTTGAGTTTCTTAAAGCAAAGATGAATGAGTCAGGCGGTGGCACGTACCATCACTTCGCGTTCGAGCTGCTCTCTGCTGATGTAATGGAACAGGACGTCGTCATTGCTCCAGCTGCCCGAGGCCTCGACGGCACCCGGCAGTGGACTCGCTGTATCCGTCCCCGCCTCCGTTTCGGTCTCCGTCTCCGTCTCCGTGGTTTCTTCGCTCTCGGTGGGTGTACGCATAACTGAAAGGGAACAAACAGTTCATCAGGGCACACGCACACCACCGCACCGCACATGCACCATCGCACACGCACAATCGCAGGACAGAGGAAGCGCACCTCGACGGAGGATGGCCAAGGGAAAGGGGTTGCAGATCTGTACAGAGACTACGCCCGTCGGGTGAGGCGGGGCAATCACCTCCAATAGCTCCTCGCTGAGTAGGGCCAACGTTGTAAGAACCGGCACACGCCGCACACGCCACACACGCCACACACGACGCACATGCCACACACGATGCACACGACACACACGCCACACACGCCACACACGACACACGACACGACACGACACGACACACGAACTTGCCTGTGGTACTTGAGCGGGAGGTTGCGCACGGGGCCGAAGCGGCAGGTGCAGTTGCGGCTGAAGTTGGTCCCGACGATGAGCACGCGCTGGCCGCCCGAGGTGAGGCCCACGTTGGGGTGCAGCTCGGAGATGCGCGGCAGCGAGCTCAGGTAGCACGCCTGGAGCGCAGATGAAGATGAAGGAAGAGGGTAGAGAGGCGAAGTAGCAGCAGAAATTGATGATGCAGATGAAGTCGATGTAGAAGAAGATGAAGCCAAATGAGGCACAGCTGGTGGTGGGGACGAGGGTGCAGAAGGAGAAGATGATGCCAAGACGAGATTGAGCGAGGCGCCATCTTGCACGCCGGCCTGTGCAAGTGTGGTGGTGTCGCTCAGCACGAGGCCGCCAAAGATGACCTTGGCGGAGAGGATGAGGGCGAAGGGATCGATGAGCGAGAAGGGTTGCTGCCGAGCGCTGGCGGCGTGGTGCGTCGCCACTTCGTCCTTGAGTACAGCGATGGAGGCCGAGCGAGGCAGCATCAGGCTGAGCGCCGCCACGGGAAACGGCGACGCTCTTGCCGGTGACCCTCGTATGTAGACTCCAACCCTCATCTCCTCTTCTCCTTCTTGGATCTTCTTGCCTTCCATCTTGTACAGAAAAATAATAATTTTCTTTTTTTTCATTTATATTATTTATTATTTATTATTTATTTACAGAGCTCATTTAGAGGTCCATCTCACGGTTGCAGCTGGGGCACTTCTTGCTCTGCTGCAGCCACTTGTCCACGCACTCCTTGTGGAAGACGTGCATGCACTCCATCCGCCGAAG
>CDFB01059744.1:0-10470 GCA_000826425.1 Acanthamoeba lugdunensis | reverse complement strand
AAAAATGTTATTAATTGGATGGCCCCGCCAATCCTCCGAGGGGTGCAATTTGGGCGACACCGACGAAGACGAAGACAACCATCGGCACCCGCAACAAGCCGCTTGCCCGACAAGGAAAGGGAGGAGAGAAGAGCAGAAGAGAAACGACGACGAGGAAGTGAGAGGAGATTTGATTTCGTGAATCAACGAAACCAAATCGTTGTATAATACGATCGATCGATCCAAAGAGAGAAAGAGAGAAAGAAAAAAAGAACGAAGCGAAGGAGATGCCGCGACGCGGAAAGAAGAAGGACCTGCCCCTCCACAAGATCATCGTAGTTGGTGCGGGAGGCGTCGGCAAATCTGCCCTGACCCTCCAGTTCATGTATGGAGACTTTGTGGAGGAGTACGTAGTTCTCTAATTCTCCATCGCCTGGTTTATTATCATTCTTATTTTTCTTTTAATTAATCTCCTCATTGTTGTCTACTTTGGTGCAGATATGATCCCACCTCGGCCGATTCCTACCGGTACGTCTTGGCACCCCCACGACTTCTCGTTTCTTGCAACAACGCCAATTTACGCTTTCCATTCTCAATTGTGTACAGAAAAAAGATCACAGTCGATGGCGAAGAGATGCAACTGGACATTCTCGACACCGCGGGCCAGGAGGAATACGCTGGTACCCCCTCTGCCCCGCCTCCCTCCCCTCACCTCCATCTCTTCTGAATCTAATCTCTCTCTCTCTCTCGCATTTTGATTGTTCTACTCGCACCGCGACGCCACTCCGCAACAGCGATGAGGGACAACTACTATCGCACGGGGGAGGGCTTCCTGTGCGTGTACTCTATCACGATCGAGGACAGCTACAGACTGCTCACCAACTTCCACGAGCAAATCCTGCGAGTCACAGAAAACGACGGCGTACGGCCACCCCCCTCTCTGCCTCGAGGCAGTGCTCCACGTTCTCAAACCTTTCGCTCGCTGGGGTCGCGATCGCTCATCCGCTGCGTGTGTTGTGTGTTGTTGTGCGTGTGCGGTCGTGCGGTCGTGCGTGTGCGGTGGTTTGTTGTGTTGTGTTTTGTTTTTACACACAAACACAGATCCCGTTCGTGGTAGCGGGCAACAAGGCCGATCTCGAGGACAAGAGGCAGGTTACCAAGCAGCAGGGCCAAGAGCTCGCCCAGAAGTTCAACGCGCCCTTCCTCGAGGTACCTCGCCCTCCTCCTTTTCCCCCTCTTCACTGACCCACTCACTGCTGGACCGATGGCTGACCATCCTACTCCGCGGTGCAGACGTCGGCGAAGAAGAACACCAACGTGACGGAGGCCTTCTTCGAGCTGGTGAGGAGGATCAAGGCCTGCAAGAGCGTGGGCAATGAGGAGGGCAAGAAGTGCATCCTCCAGTAGTAGTAATAGTAGTCGTCGTCGTCGCCGAAGAAGAAGCCCTCACCCCCGCCGGGACAAGTGAACCACCAGCTGCACCAGCCTTCTCCCTCTACACCACCCTTTTTCCCTACTTTGCTTTTTGTGGTGTAGCGCCCACCGGCACCGCGCCTGTCTTGTTGATATAATTCGCTCTTTCTCTTTCCATCCCCCGGCGTGCGCCATCGCACCATCTTTTTTAAATTTATTTAAGAGCCTTGTCTCGTCCAACTTTCAGTTCAGCTGTTGTGGCGCAGGTTACCTAAATCGGCACAAGTTGCCATAGGGGGTTCGCGTTTCAGCAAAACCTTCAACTTTGCGGGTAGATGGAGGACCAGAGGGACCTTGCGAGTTCAAACGTTGTCCAGGGGGCTGGCATCTTATTGCTGCTGCTGAGCGCCGCGCTGGCCTTGGGCTTCTACCTCCACAGTGGTAAGCACCTTACGGCCTGCGCTGGCTGGTTCGCTCTTCTTGGGAACCCTTGAGAAGGCCTATGCTAATATGCCTCAATCTACACGACAGACAAGCTGGGGGTCTGTGCAAGAGGAGAGCTGCCTGTGCGCGCCGTAGAGCCTCCGTCCGCCGTTCCGGCGATGATAGAAGAAAGTAACGCAGCTGCGCAGGTGCGACAGGCCGTGCTCCAGCAAGTTCTCCACATGGAAAGCAAGCACTCGTGGGACGGCGTGCCCGAGTGCGTGCTGCCCTACATGCGCGACTTCATGGTGAGCCACCTGCTGGCCGAGTACAGTCTCCCACCCGAGAAGCGGCCGCCGGTGACGCCTGATGGCTGGACGGGCTCCGATCTGGGCTACGGCACCAACCGGTTCTTCATCGTCACCTTCCACAAGTTCAAGGAACGACAAGAGCAGGTGCTCAGTCTGCTGCGGCCCTTCGGGCTGGAGAGCGCGGGCATGGTCATGATGTGGGATGAACGCTACCTCGACTTGCCCTACGTCAACAACACCGACCTCGTCCACTGCTTCTGGTCCAGCCGCGGACCAACCCAAGTGCTATCCAAAAAGGAGATGTCGCTGGCGCTCAAACACATGACGATCTACTACTACTCGCTGCTCTTGGACCTGCTGCCGGTCTCCGTGGTGGAGGACGACATCCGGCTCGACCATCCCAGCACGTGGCCTCGCGCCATGAAGGCAGCCCCCGAAGGCTGGGGCCTGATCATGTCCGGCACCTGCCTCAACATGCACACGTCTGCGAACGAGCATGGTCTGTCGGGCAAGCAAAAATGTGGTCGGTGTACGCACAGTTACATCATCAGCGCCATTGGCGCCATGGCCGCTTTCCGAGGTTTGCCTCCCTATGGTGGTTCCCCCTTTTCAGTTGCTTGTTTTCTCACTTGTGGTGTGGGGGGGGGGGTCGCTTGTCCCGACAGCTGTGGCCAGAAATTACACACGTCCAATTGATGGGCATCACAACGTTATGTGCACTGATCTGGCACTGGACTGTTACTGGATGGAGCCTGCTGCCTTGGTTCAAACGACCGGCCATACTGAACCTGACGCCCTGGCCTCCTCGCGAGGCCACAATGACCGTCGCTGATCCATGGGAAAATGAGATGGTCTTGAGGAGTTGCACATGGTGCCCACATCCCTTCCCCCCAAGTAACAAATTTCACGTTTTCATGTGTTCAATTTTTGGGCTAGTGGCTGCCAAACACCAAATAAGAGCACCTGGGTGAGTGAGCAGTGGAGTGTTTCCGCTCGCACCAAGAGGAGCAGGTGTGGCGCAGGAGTGAATGGCTGCTGTTTCTGCTGGGTGTCTATGGTCCATGCTGCAGATCAACTAGCTGCACACCATTGGCACTGCACCAACACTGAAGATCAAAGAAGAGGGAACAAAGGAGTTGCTGTTGTGGGGTGAGCAGAGGGTGACCTAGCTCATTCCCTACATCTGGGGCACAGGGGTGGAGAGGCAAGAGCTGCCCTACTTCACTCTGCTGTGGGCCAAGACCATGGCAGCCTCACACTCTGTGCTCATGGTCTTCATAACCAGGTGTTCACTCTTTCATAAGAACAAAAATGAGAAATCTGCACCAGAACCATGAAAACAGGGCATTTTGGTCAACAATTATGTCCATTTTGCCACTTGTGCATTCTTGGGTTTTTGTACAGCAGACCAGCTGATTGTTGACCAATAACTTGTTTTGATTTTCAATTCACAAAACACCAGGATTACCTTGCACTTCTTCAGTTGTCTGTTTTGGCACCTGTTTTGCCAGTTTTTGTGCATGGAACTGATCCAACACATGTTGGATTGCTTTTTTGCTGATTTTGTGCATGAAACTTACCTTTTTAGGGTTTTTGGTCCTTTTTTGGTGGAATTTTGTGCACCACCAATCAAGCACCCCAAAATTCAACCAGAAAACCCCCTCAACAAACCAAGCCCTTATCTTGCTGTTTTCTCCCTCATTTTGCAGCCATTTTGGAGTTTTTTGTGGCTTGTGTACAGATGTAGACCTCTCCAATGTACATCGAAATTTGCAGTCTGCTACACACTGTGCCCACCACTCATCCCCACACCTGCACATCAGATGAATGATGATGACAGTGATGGTGAGGAATTTGACTATGACATAAGGCCAAGAAGTATTTCACCAAATCAGGAGGATTGGCATTCAACACACTCACAGAACACCTGCCAGATGAAATGTGAGTGAAGTGACTGTGAAAATTTTGAGCTAACAAAACCTGTTGAAGCCACATAAGACACTAACTTGTGCTCATTAAAGATGAGAGGTCCAGTCATTCTGGCAACTATGATTCCAATGGACTAAAGTCTATTTTGACATGATAAAATTATATTTAATGTAATTTTGTGGACACAAAATGAGTTTGTTTTTCAAGTTAAAGCATCATTATTAATGATGTGGCTGGAGTTATGATGGTAAAAAAGAATGTTAATTGGGAAATAAGTTCTTATGGCACAGGGGGTGCTTGCAAAAGTTTTCTTCAACTGTTTTCTAGTATGTTCATATGTTCATTGGAGGTGAAAGCAAGTTGCATGTTGGAAAATAAGTGAGAATAATGTGGGAGTGATTTACAAGCATGGTTGTGATGCACTGCGTACACATACACAGTGCCTAAGAAGTGTCAGTCAAAAAGGTACACTTTTTGAACTTGTTTGTTACATATTCTTTCTGGTTTTCCCAGTTGAGGTCAGTCTGCACCAGGACACCCATATATTTATAGGGTTTGTTGGCAGCAATGATCATGACATTGGAGGTGGCATTTCCATTGGGTCCTGTTTCAGTGGTTTCTAGATCCAGGGGGGGGGCTATTATATTCTAGAATATAATAGAAGGGGGTTCAGGTTGAGGATGAAGAGGAGTGGGGATAGTGAATCTCCTTGTGGTACTCCTCTGTTTATTTGTATTTTGCTGCTTTTTTGACCATTAATTGTTATTGTGGTGAAGCAGTAGTAATATAAGTTTTGTATTATTTTGGTGAATTTTGGGCCTAAGTTGTATTCTTGAAGTGTTTCTATTAGTGCTTTGTGGCTAATAGAATCAAAAGCTTTCTTGCAGTCTATATATGCAATGTTAATTTCTCTTTTGTGGGTGTTTGTGTCTTCTACACTGTCTACCAGGGCTGAGGTGGAGGAAAGTCCTTTCCTGAATCCCATCTGCGTTTGACACAGGATGTGTTTGTCAGCTACTTTGGCAAGGTGGCAGGTGATTATACTTGTGTATGTCTTATATATTGATTGTAGGAGGGAAATTGGTCTGTAGTTGGCCAGGTCCATATTTGTCCCTCCCTTGTGAATCAGCACTATTTTGGCTTCTTTCCAGCTTTTGGGGATGGGCTCAGCTTTTGTGATTAGGTCACTCATTAGTGCTTTGTGGCTAATAGAATTGAAAGCTTTCTTGCAGTCTATATATGCAATGTTAATTTCTCTTTTGTGGTGCTTGCATCTTCTCCACTGTCTACCAGGGCTGAGGTGGAGGAAAGCCCTTTCCTGAATCCCATCTGCTTTGCACAGGTAGTTGTGGGCCAGTTCAGGGAGCACATGGGGGCTGCATTTAGTTTTTCCATTGCGTGGGTCTTTATGGGGTTTTTATTCACTGCAATCTTTTCATGTATTGTTTGCATAGGCCATAGTTTTTGTTATGTTTGCTAAAGTTATATTTCTCTTTTTTGCTTGTTTTTGTTTTCATGGCACCAGTCTGTTTTTGCTTTTGTGAGTTTGTCAATGCAGTTTTGTGCTGAGAGAGGGTGGAGGGAGGTTTTATTGTCTTCTATCCATTTATTGATAGAGTTCTGGAATTGGGTTTTATTTGTATTGTCCAGGATTTGAGTTGATAATTCTTGTGGTTTTTTGTTGCCTGCCAGTGGTCCTTCTGTTTCCTGGATGGAGTAGTCTGGTATTACTGGGGTGTGGTCTGAGTGTATGTGTCTGGATTGGTCTATATATGTTGTTGTAGGGTGTATCCCTGGGGAGTGCAGGAAATAGTTGATTCTTGACATTTCTATTCTTTTTTTCCAGCATTGTGCTCCTCATTTTGGTGCAAGTTTGGGTGAGGGATGAGGAGTCTTTGGGGTCCAGTGTTTGGGTTATCCTTCCTATCAGGTGGGGGGGCAGAGCTGTGAGGGATGGGGAGGTATTGTGTCTTTTTGTGGTAGTCCATTTCATGGCTTTCACATGTGTGAAGACTCTCTTGTTGGGGTTTTGTATTCTCCAGAGGTCAGAGAGCTTGTGTGAGGCCATGATGTTGTTTACAGCTTCTTTTGTGTTGGTGCCCCGTAGTGTTGTTCCATTTGTCTCTATGGGTGAGTATGATATTAAAATCTCCACCCATCAGGATTTCCCATCTGTTTTGTTTGATTTCTGTGAGTACCAGGTCCACTTTTTGGTTGTACCATTTGTTGTGTTTTGTCTTTTGCTTTGATGGACCGTAGACATTGAGGATCACTGTGTGTGTTCCATTTATGTTGCAGGTGAGCGCCATCATCCTTTTGTTTTTCATGGCTTTGCCTTGTTTATTTATCTTGGTCACTATTACTTTTGTGGTGAGGGTTGGGTGCATCATGATCACCATTCCTCCTGCTGGCCATCCTTTTGTTCCTTCTGTTCTTGCTGTCATGATTCTGTGGGTTTCTTGGTCTATCACACTGTTTAGTTTAGGAGATCTGTGTCAACTGCGAGTTGTTCTTCTCTCTTTATTTTCTTTTTTTTTTTGGTTGGGTCATGTTTCTTGATGATCCCTGTTTCTTGGATGAGGAGACTGGGGTCCAGATGAATTGAAAAAGTTCCAAGAAAAACTCAAAGCAATTAAAAGAATCCTACCTGGCAAACTAACTGAAATGAAGGAGCAGATAAACTGGCCAAAATGGGCTTAAGCCTTGCCCCAGAACCCCCACCCTGGAACATCCCCTATGGATTGCCCAACACCCTGGAATGAATAAAGGAATGAAGAAACAAAACCCTCAGCTGTCACTCTAAAGAACAAAGCGCCATCAACCTAAAGACAAATGCAGAACTATCCAATAAAGTCACCAAGACCATAGCCAAAGAGGGCGCTGCCAACTTTGTACAAAACGCCAGATTCGCCCAACTACCCACCTGAGACCAGGCCTGACACATGTACTGGAAATGGAAGAACAGAACCTGGACCCTGCTACCCCTGCTGCTGGTAATACTAAAGAACAAGAAAACTCCATCACCTGGTATGTGAAAAAAGCAATATATGACTCCCAGGACTGCCCAGTGTGCCCAGGCATCAAAGAGTCACAAACACATGCACTCAACAAGTGCTGTCTTCTTGTCCAATGCAAGGAACAAGAACTCCAAGAAAGGATCAACATGATCATCAAGAAGTATAGCAAGATAAAGAATGTAAACCTGGACTTACTCCCTAAGTGGTACACTAGCACCCAGCAGGATACAACAACAATAAAATTCGCCCCATTGGAGGAATTAAGTAAATACAATAAAAGAGCAGGCAACATGGGAGCAGTACCAAAAGCACTCCCAGAGGCCCTTGAAGGGATCAAAGGAAAGGCAGCGTGGATCACCTTGATAGAACTATGCAGCACAGTGGCTTCCCACTTCCAGAATGTTTGGAACAAACAATGTGAAATACTGTATGAACACAAAAAGTGGTTGCAAATCAGGAAAGTTGCAGCAGAAAAAACCAAAATAACCTAGAAATAACAAGAAAATACGGCCCAACAGCCCACTGATGTGCAGGAGGGGAAACTCCAACCTGCTAGGCAGGCACTCCTGTGTTAACAACAAAGCAAAGCAAAGCAATTTTTTTTGGTCAGAGTCTTACCCCCAAAAATGTCCCCTTTGCTTTCCCTCATTACTGGAGGTAACATGAGTTACACTCCATGGAATGCTCTCTGCATTGTTTTAACTATTTATATTTTATTCTCTGAGAAGGAATAAATAGTTAAAACAGTACCAGTATTTCATCTTTCTTCTTGCTTCCTTGTCTGCATAGGCTACTGTTAGTTGGGCTAAGTTGATTGATGAATGCTACCCTCCTTTGAGGAGTCACTCTGGGAGGACTGCATCAATGACTTAAAATATGAAATTGAATCCATTGTCACTGACTGTGAGGGGAACAAGACTTCCAAGGATGCCCCCACAGGATCCTCCTCCTCAGTGCCTCTGCCTCTGGTGGCAACTGCGCTGATCACACCTGTGAAACCTCTGACACCTCAACCTGTCAGCACTGCCACCATCACCATCACCACTGCTGCTGCCCCAGGTTTCACTCCAGGCCTGGATGACCACCTCAAGGTCATCCACAGGTTGGTGCAGGGATACACCATCAGAGATGGCACTTCCTTCCCCAACTCCTCCAATGTGGGTCTGTGCAGGTGGGGTGTGAACATGACCCCTGAGAGGACAAGGGCTAAACTCATCACCCTCCTGTGCATCCTCAGTGCATTCTGGGTCTCTGCTGTGATGCTCCTGCTCTTCAATGACATCATGATTTACAACTCCAGTGGCACCTGAACACTGGTTGTGCCAGTTTTGTGCTACAAGAATGACCTGTGTGGGGATGGGCTCACAGTCTCCATCTTCAAGTGCTCTGATCAGCCCTCCACCCAGTACACACATTCCAGCACTGGTTGGAGCAAACTGTGCACATCCATGAGAGAATGTGCAACTGCTGCATTGTCTTCAAACTCCAACACCCATTCAACCACCTCCAGCCCAACTGCTGTGCTGAGATCCTGAAAGGGGTTGCTTGAGATGCCAACCTTGACACAGCCATGTTCACCACCAAGACCTTCTGCAAATTGGGCATCATGGCAGGTGTGCAAGCTGGTGTTGAACCTGGGTGGCTGGAGGGACCCCAACACCTTCTGGTGTCACTATGTCATATGTCAGGTCCTGTCTTCCTACTCTGATATCCTGTTCAATGTTGACAGTGACTGTGGTGATGTTGACAGCAATGCTGACCTCTAGCCTGATGTCTCTGTATGGAACAACACAGAGAGCATTCCACAGAGTGTAACTCATGTTACCTCCAGTAAGAGGAGTTATACAAAGTGGGAACACTCTCTGCATACACCCACCCACCCTCCCTCCTACTACTCAGAAGCAAGAAAGATGAAATACCAGTACTGTTTTAACTATTTATTCCTTCTCAGAGAATAAAATATAAATAGTTAAAACAATGCAGAGAGCGTTCCCACTTCATATAACTCCTCTGAGATGACCAGCAGAAAAAACTGGCCACCATAAAAATCCTATCCTAAAATCAAATTGTAAGGGGGGTGAGAAAGCGTAAGACATATGATGGTGCGCCTTGTCTCCTCTTTGGCTGGCCGCCAACGCCAGTGGCCCGTGCCAGATGACGCGCCAGTACTCTCCGGTCCCAACGGTGCATTCCGTTTTTTTCCCCCATGGGTGGAAATAGACCGAACACAGCCCGTTGGGTGATGTTCTTGTGCCGATTCGTGTCGTGCGCGTGCCAAAGGCGTAACGCACACGCGTGTAAGAGGGCGGACCGACCGGGCATGACTCATCAAATTCCCCATTTTTTCCCACCACCGACGACAGGCCCACGGAGTTGATCGGGCCGCGGGCGCCACGCATAAGTAGCGGAGCGCGGCCGGCGGTCGGTTTTTTCTTTGTCCGTTCTTTACCAGGCCCGCGTTCACACAGCCACTACTTCCTCCATCTTCATCTCCTGACATCATGTCGTCGCAGACTCAGACTCAGACTCAGACCCAGCCCGCTGGAAATGCCTTCCAGTACGAAATCAGGGACATCAGCCTCGCTGAGTTCGGTCGCAAGGAGATCAACCTCGCTGAGCACGAGATGCCCGGTCTCATGCAGACGCGCGAGAAGTACGGCGCTGAGCAGCCCCTCAAGGGAGTCAGGCTCGCCGGCTCGCTCCACATGACCATCCAGACCGCCGTCCTCATCGAGACCCTTCAGGCCCTCGGTGCCAACGTCCGTTGGTGCTCGTGCAACATCTTCTCGACCCAGGACCACGCCGCCGCCGCCATCGTGGCCGCCGGTACCCCCGTCTTCGCCTGGAAGGGTGAGACCCTCGAGGAGTACTGGGAGTGCACCTGGAAGACCCTCCTCTTCCCCGACGACATGGGTCCCCAGCTCATCGTCGACGATGGTGGTGATGGTACGCAGTCCATTCTTTCGTTTTCACACATTTGTGCTGTATGAATGCGAGTAGCGCCCGAATCTGATCGAGATTTTCCTCTTCAGCCACCCTCATGGTCCACCGCGGTTTCTACGCTGAGGACAACCCTTCCATTCTTGATGACGACGAGGGTTCTGAGGAGCTCGCCATCGTCAACAAGCTCCTGAAGCGCATCCAGAAGGAGAAGGTACGAAATCATAAAACAAATTCGTCAAATTTTTGTAGCGTTCCGAAAATTAATCGTTGCCTTCAACTCCGCAGCCCGGTTACTGGCACAAGATCGTCCCCGAGCTCAAGGGTGTCTCGGAGGAGACCACCACCGGTGTCCACCGTCTCTACGAGATGATGAAGGAGGGCAAGCTCCTGTTCCCCGCCCTCAACGTCAACGACTCCGTGACCAAGTCCAAGTTCGACAACGTCTACGGTTGCCG
>CDFB01059683.1:0-10775 GCA_000826425.1 Acanthamoeba lugdunensis | reverse complement strand
GAGGCGCCGGCCCCTGGCGATATCACCCTCGGCTCGATCGTCAACGAGCAGCCTAGCGCGCCGGAAGCGGAGGCAACCAACCGGGATCCGGACATGGAAATGGCCGAAAGCGCTCTCCTCACCTTCGGCACTGTGCTCAAGTACCTCGTGTGCGGCCCTATGGTAGCCACGTCGCCCATCACGGCCAACATGATGACGCAGACGCTGCCGGGCCAGCAGGGTTCGTTCGACCCGCACATCTTCCTCGGCGCCATCCAGTCGCGCGTGCTGCTCTCCGTGATGCCCATCTGGAATCACCCGCTGTTCGCCCACTTCCCCCAGCGCTTCATCACGTCGCTCATCCACGCCAACCGCTATATCATGGAGGGCGAGGCCGCCGCAGCGGCTGCCTCGGCGGCTAGCGCCAAGCCGCGCGCGCCGCCCAAGGCCAAGAAGCAGTTCGAGCCTGATCCTGGCGTGGTCACCCAGCTCATGGAGATGGGTTTCTCGCAGCGCCGTGCCGAGGACGCCCTGCGCCACATCGGTGCCAACAACGTCGAGCTGGCCATGGACTGGATCTTCACCAACCCCGAACCGGAGCCTGAGCCGGCGCCGGCCGTCATGCCGCCGGCCGCCCCCGCACCCGGCGAGGTTTCCACCTCCGCACAAGCTCCAGCGGATGGCATGGCGGAGGCGATGTCGGAGGACGAGGAATTGGCCGCGGCCCTGGCCATGTCCCTAGGTCAATCCATCGAGATGCCCTCCTCTCCTGCCGCTGCCTCCTCGTCGAGCGCGCCTCCGCCGGTGCCGGCGAAGGAAGAGCCCGCGGCTGCTGTGGTGCCGGAACCGAAGCCAGCCGAGGAGGCGCCGAAGAAGGACGAGCCCGTGGACTACTCAAAGCAATATGACATCCTGCGCAGGGGCATGCTCGAGCGCTGCGTCCGCCTGCTGACCGAGGTCGATAACCTGACCTTCACGGTGGTCGACGTGCTCTCGTCCATCTGCAAGAAGCCCGACGAGAAGACTGCCGCACTCACGGGCGCTGCGACCAAGGTCGACGAGCGCGTCCATGTCGTGGAGGCGCTCGCCGACCAGATTAAGCTCGCCGCCGCCGACCGTCCGCCCTCGAAAGCGCTCTACCGCCTCACGCACGCGCTCACGCTCCTCATGATCGAGAACACGCCCATACGCGAGCTGGTGGCCACCAGCGACCTCGTGGTTGTCTTCCTCGACCTCCTGGAGCTCATGTCTGCCGACGCCGAGATCAGCAAGCTGACACCGACCGAAAGGGACCTTGGCCCGGACTGGCTCACCACCGTCCTGCTCGCCCTCGACACCCTCTGCCAGCTGCCCAGCCAGCTGCCCGCCTCCCTAGCGACCGCTGATTCCTCCGCGTCGAAGTCATCCGTGGGCGGCGAGCCCATGGCTGCAGAGTCCGCCGGCGCGGATGCGGGCGCCAAGGACGAGCCCTCCGCCGCCACCAAGGAAGACGACATCGTCCTGCCACCGATGGAGGTGCCCTACCTGCTGTCGCTGCCCGACCGCAAGCGTGCGATGGAGGCGTGCGTGGGTCTCCTACAGCGCCCGCTTCACCCCGACCCGTTGCAGGCCTTGCTTCAGCTCTCGTCGCACCTCACCCGGGACTTCGAGCTGGCGCAGCAGTTCATCCACCAGGGCGGGCTGACCGCGCTCCTCACCCTGGCGCCCACGAGCTCGTTCAGTGGGCAGGTGAGTCTCATCACCACGATCTTGCGACACCTGATCGAGGAGCCCAGCCTGCTGCAGCATGCCATGGAGTCGGAGATCAAGTCCACCATCACCAAGCTCATGGGACGCAGCGGTGCGCTCGTGAAGCCCAAGAACTTCCTCTCCACCGTGGCTCCGCTCGTCTGCCGCGATCCCGTCACCTTCCTGCGCGCTTCGGCGAACGTGTGTCGCCTGCGGGATCCCAAGCCCTCGGTCTCACCCGCACGGTACCACATCTTCTCTACTGCAGCTTTGGCGACTCCTGGTTCGTTTTAATGACACATTGTGATGTGTGGCCGCTAGGGTGGTACTGTGCCTGGCCAACCCTGCGCCTCCCGCCAAGGGCAAGGGATCTCTGCAGGCTAGCAGTGGCACCGGGGCCAAGAAGACGGACCTTCTCGCTGGCTCGGGCAAGGCCAAGGCCAAGCGCACGACGCCATCGACCTCGGTCCAGGTCATCACCGAGCTCACCAACGCGCTGCTCACGCTTTCGCGGATCAAGAAGGCTGTCGACATCAAACCGACGCCTAAACCCGAGGAGAGCGAGAAGGGCAAGGAGAAGAGCGACGCCAACCTCGGACAGGAGTCGACCAACGCCATGGACGCCACGCCCACCACCGAGGCCGAATCGAGCCTGATGGACGTGCCCAAGAGGCCCACGCTCAGCTCGGGCGAGATCCTCCAAATCCTCACGGACTTCATCACCACGTACCCGCCGTGCGGCTCCGTGCTGCTGCGCCAGCAGCTGAAGAAGACCGGGACCAAGGGCAAGGACAAGAAGGACAAGAAGGCTCTGTCGACGAGCAAGCGACAGATGCCGGAGACCAACAGCATCATCACCTACGTCCTGAGCGAGCTGCTGCCCCACTCTCCTGACGCCAACGCGAGGACCCCGGTGTCTCCTGACAGGCAGAAGGCGAACGCGGCGGCTGCCAACATGCTCGCCGCCCTCGCACAGAAGCCCGAGGGCCGCCGGCGCGTCATCGACGAGATCACGCAGGCAATGCGGAAGGTGATCGCTGATCGCGACCAGTACACCAACTATCCCGAGGTCATCCAGGCCCTGGTGGACTTCCTCTACCTGCTCCTCACATCGAGCGCCTCCCGAACCCACGCGAGCGGATTCTTGGGCGAGGTGGCGCGTCTCATGCTCGACGTTGACACCATCAAGACCCTTTCCGCGGCGCTCAACAGTGCCGATCTCAACCACCCCGACGCGCCTCAGCTCGTGAACTCGATTCTGAAGCCCCTGGAGATCCTCACGCGCCTCACCGCGGTCATGTCGGCCAAATCTTCGGCTGCCGAGAAGAAGTCCGCGGAGGGGGAGGCGTCGGCTGATGCCGCTCAAGCCTCGGCAAGCTCGTCGTCGTCATCTTCATCAGCCCCTGAGCCAACCCCGGCGGAGGGCGCGGCTGGGACTGTAGACGAGCCACACCAGGCGGGCGAGGAGGGCGACCGGCCGCAGCTGGACACCAGCACGGAGCAGCAGGAGCAGAACGATGCGCCGCGGGCTGGTGACATGGAAGAGGAAGAGGCGACGCGCTCGGGCGAAGGCTTCCTCGAGAGCCACGCGACGAATTTGAGCGAGGCCATCCAGGCGCTGTCGGGGCAGGGCCAGCAGCTGTCGAACGTGGTCAACATGACGCTCAACTTCATCAACGAGGCCATCCAAGCCCAAGCCCACAGCGCGTCGGACATGGACGAGGACCTGAGTGACTCCAGCAGCGACAGCGAAAGCGACCTGAGCGACGAAGAGCGCGAGGAGGGAGGCGCTGCGTTGCACCACCACCCCGAGGAGGAGGAGGAGGAGGAGGACGAAGAGGAGGGCGAGGAGGGCGTCGAAGGGGAAGACGAGGACAGCAGCTCCTCGGAGGAAGACGAGGAGGGAGGAGAAGACGCCTATTCCTACGAGGAGCCTGAGGACCAGCAAGACTGGGGCGGACAGGGTGATTTCGACTTCTCGATCCAGATCGGCAACCAGGCTGCCACCACCGGTCGACAGTGGGCGCTCAACGTGGAGGACCTCCTCCTTACCGGGGCTCCGCTTCGGGACGTCAACTTGCCGCGTGCGGTGCCGCCGCCGAATCCGTTCCTCGCCGAGTCGGTAGAATCGGCGCACCCGCTCCTTGGCGCGCGAGCGGGCGCCCCGGGCGGTGGCCTCCCGGGCGGGGACATGGGCGTCGACGCGTCCTTCTATCCGCTGCCGCCCTCCCTGCGCGGCAATCCTGTGGTGGAGGACGAGGTGCGCCGCCTGTTTGGCCGCGTGAGAGCCCAGCGCGCTGGTCGGCCCGGCCAGTTCGGCGAGGAGGGACACCGCACCACGCCGGGCATGGCCGAGTACGCCGCCTCCATCGAGCCGCTGTTCGTGGAGACCATTCGCCGGGTCACCCTCCAGGAGCTCAAGGAAAAGGAGGACGCCGAGCGTGCTGAGCAGGAGAAGGCCGAGAGGGAGCGCGCTGAGAAGGATGAAGGCGCGTCCAAGGGTGCGGAGGAGAAGGCCGACGAGGAACCCGCTGCCGCTCCGCCTACAGAAGTGCCCGCACCGGCGGCCACTGAGCCCACGGAACCAACCGCAACCGTGCCGCCCACCACCGAAGACATCGCTCAGACTGCGCCCGCCCCTGTGGAGGCCGTGCCCGCTGACGCTGCCGAGCCCATGCAAACGTCGGAAACCACAACGGCGCCTGCTGAGGGTGAAGCCCAGCCCGCCAGCGTTCAGCCAACGACCGAGCTGACCGCGCCCGCCTCGGAGGCTGCCGCTGCTCCTGCGGTGAGCTCCACCGAGCCAGTGCAGCAGTCCACCGAGCCATCTGAGACTGCGCCGGTTGCTGCTGAAGGCGCACCTACGCCACAGGCGGAACAGACGACCACGCCGCCCGCAGAGGTCGGTGACGACCTGGGCATCGACCCCGCATTCCTCGCTGCTCTGCCGGAGGACCTGCGCGCCGAGATCCTCGCCGAGCAGCTGCATGCCCGCTCTGTCGCTGCTGCTTCACGCCCGCCGCAACCGGCGGCGCCGACAACGCCTGCGGCCATCGCGACGCCGAGCGCACCAGCAACTCCTGCGCCTGCACCCGCGTCGTCGTCGTCGTCTTCTTCTTCGTCTTCGTCACTCTCGTCATCGTCGGCGCCGGCGCCGACGACGATGGGTGCCCCTGGGGCAGAGCCGTCGGTCCCGGCGGTGTCGACAACTTCGATCAGCCCCGATTTCATCGCCGCCCTGCCACCGGAGATCCAAGCCGAGGTGCTGCAGCAGGAGCAGCAGTCACAGGCCGCCGCCGCTGCAGCCGCCGCGGACCTTAACCGGGCGCAGGCCATGACGACAGCCGACTTCTTCGCAACGCTCAGTCCCGACCTGCGCGAGGAGATCCTGCTCACGCAGGACGAGGCCAGTCTCCCACCCGAGCTGGCGGCCGAAGCTAGCGCCCTGCGTGAGCGTGCCCTCCGCCAGTACCAGCAGTACAGCAACCGGCGACGCGACGACGGCGGCGGTTGGGGCGGACCCGGCTTTGGCGGGCCGCGCCGCGTGCCAGTTGCCCCTGCTGAGCCCGCCGCGGCTCTTGGCCTCGCCTCACGCGTCAAGGCCATCAAGGGCGGCGACATCCAGCCGCTCGAACTCGAGGGCCGGCCCATCATTGAGCCCTCCGAGCTCGTGCACCTCGTGCGCCTGCTCTACCTGGCCAAGCCCCTGGCCAAGGGTCTTCTCCACCGTCTCTTCCTCAATCTCTCCACGCACAAGGAATCGCGGATGCAGCTACTCAACATCATGATGACTATCCTCGACGCTTTCGCCACGTCGACGCAGTCGTCTTCAGTCGCATCGACGTGCCTAACGCGCCGCTTTGCTTCGTTCGCGGAGGCGCTCGAGGCGCTGCCGGCTGTGACGCCCTCGTCCAGCTTCTCGCCGCTCGATGAACCGTGCCACCCGCTCCTATCCGCCGGGACGATGAACACCTACGCGCACTCGGGTCAGCACCCACCCTCGCTGGTGGCGCGCCGCGTGTTGGAGATCCTATGCCACCTGCTCAAGCACAACCCGCGCATCGCCAGCTTCGTCCTGGGCAGCAACGACGACATCGAAGAGAGCAGCGCCGTTGTCGAGGCCAAGGGCAAGGAGAAGGAGACCGATCTGAGCACAACGACCACTTCGTCGTCGTCGTCGTCGACTTCGCCCACCAAGTGGTGTCCGCTCGCACGCCTGATGGACCTGCTCGGAGTGGACCAGTTCCGGAACAGCAGCGCGCAGCTCGACCAGCTGCTGCAGCTGCTCGCCCTGTCTGTGCAGCCGCTGGCCAAGCTCAAGGCCCGCGAGGAGCGACGGAAGCGCGAGATCGAGGAACGTGAGGCTCGCGAGCGGGCCGAACAGGAGCGCCGGGAACGGGAACGTCTGCGTCTCGAGCTCGAAGCCGCCGAACAGGCCATGACCGAAGAGGCGGCACTCGCGGCCGCCACCGCCGCATCCACGGAGGACATGCAGGCCGCCGCGGCCACGGCCACCTCTGCGGCTCCCGCCCAAACGGAGGAAGGACAGCAGGACGTCTCCGCACCCGCCACGATGGAAGTCGAGGTATTGACGGCCCCCACGCCAGCTGAGGCTGCTCAAGAGACGGTCGCTCCGGCGGCTCCCGCTCAAACGGAGGAGCAGCCAGCAGCCGCCGTCGACACGCTGGCCGAGGCCGGCATGGAGGTCGATACGCCCGCAACCACGGGAAGCCGCACGCCGGCAGCCGAAGAGGAGAAAAAGGAAGAGAAGGAGCCCAGGGAGCGGACCGCCGAGGAGGTATTTACCATTGCTGTTGGTGGGTGGCTGCAATTCGCTGACTCTGAGATTGGCTCGCGTCTCGCTGCACAGGTTTGTCCCCAAGTGCCGGTGGAGGACTTGCGCAACCTGGTGAGCATCCTCACGTTGGAGAACTGCTCGGAGGGCACCTACAAGAACGCCACCCACGTGCTTCAGCAGCTCTCAGCCAACGCGCTCAATCGGTACAGCTAACAGCCTCTTGAGACGCATGCACTGAGGTGCAGGTCTCACACACGACCAACTGCTCACGACACGCACACGACAGGGAGGTGCTGTTCAAGGAGCTCATCAGCGCGGCCGAAGGTCTGGCCGAGGTGGTAGTGAACGGCCTGGATGGCCTGTGCGAGGAGCTGGCCAGCTCGTTCCACCCGACGCTCATCCTCTCCATGGCGTCGTCCATCGCCGAGCTCAACCTGTTGCGCATCATCAAGACGGTGATGGCCCTCCCGGCCACCCCCGCGCAGACCACCGACGACTTCATCGACTCGCTACGCCTGGAGCCTCTGTGGGACGCGCTCGAGCGATGCCTCGACATCATCACCGAGTCCATGGAGAAGGACGCCGCCATCAAGGGCAAGAGCAAGGCCGGCGACGCCAAGGGCAAGGAGCGTGACACCACTGGCGACGCCGAGCGCGATGCCAACAAGTCGCCCGCGGCCAACCTGCTGCTGCCCATCATCGAGGTCTTCTTCGTCGTCAATGCCAAGGACACGGGTCCGCTCAAGCGCTCGGCGTCGGTCATCGACTTTGGCGGCGCGCCCGCGGTGCCGGGCGTCCCGCGCTCGGGGTCGTCCACCTCGCTGCTGCGGGCCTCGGTCTCGCGCGAGAACCTCACGCGGTCCATGTCCCGGTCGGGCTCGCTCTACAACCTCTCCGAGCAGCAGTCGCGCTTCGCCATGTTCGCCGAGAAGCACCGCGGCCTGCTCAACGACCTCGTGCGCCAGAACCCGGCCCTCCTGCACGGCACCTTCAAGGTGCTGCTCAAGTACCCGCGCGTGCTCGACTTTGACAACAAGCGCGCCTGGTTCCGGCACCAGCTCCAGAAGCTTAAGGACACCCGCGGCTACTACGGCGGCGTGCGCCTGCGCATCAACCGCGCCAAGGTCTTTGAGGACTCGTACCGGATCATGAGCGGCCGGACGCCGGAGGAGCTGCGCGGTCGCATGACGGTGCAGTTCCAGGGCGAGGAGGGCATCGACGCGGGCGGCCTGACGCGCGAGTGGTACGACATCCTGGCCAAGGAGGTGTTCAACGCCGACTACGCGCTCTTCATCAACACGGCCCAGGACAACTCGACGTTCCAGCCCAACCGCTTCTCCTACTACAACCCCAACCACCTGGACTACTTCAAGTTCGTCGGGCGGGTCATCGGCAAGGCCATCCTCGACGGCTACTTCCTGCCGTGCCACTTCACGCGCTCCTTCTACAAGCACATCCTGGGCATCACCGTACAGCCGAGCGACATGGAGGCGATCGACCCCGAGTACTACAAGAACCTGCGGTGGATCCTAGAGAACGACCCGACGCCGCTCGACCTCACGTTCAGCAGCGAGGTCGACGAGTTCGGCAAGATGCGCGTGGTCGACCTCAAGGAGGACGGCAAGAACATCGCCGTCACCAACGAGAACAAGCACGAGTACGTCCAGCTGGTGACCGAGATGCGCATGACCACCTCGATCAAGTCCCAGATCGACGCCTTCCTCGGCGGCTTCCACGACCTCATCCCCCAGGACCTCATCTCCGTCTTCAACGAGATGGAGCTCGAGCTCCTCATCTCCGGCCTGCCCGAGATCGACCTCGACGACCTCCGCGCCAACACTCTCTACACCGGTACGTGACACGATGTGTGCTATACTCGAGGCCGCATGTGCGGTGAGCGTGTGCGCGCGTGTTGTGTTGCGTCGGCAACTAACGTGTGGTGATGCGGTGTAACAACCCAAAACAGGCTTCTCGGAGAGCAGTCCGGCGATACAGTGGTTCTGGAAGATCGTGAACTCGTTCGGCCAGGAGGAGAGGGCGAAGCTGCTCCAGTTCGTGACGGGCACCTCGCGCGTGCCGCTCGACGGCTTCAAGAGCCTGCGCGGCATCTCCGGACCCCAGAAGTTCCAAATTCACAAGTCCTACCGCAAGGACCAGCTGCCCGCAGCCCACACCTGGTACACACCACCTTCGCATCATCTTACCCTCTTCCCCCGCCGGTTTGACTCCGGCTAGCTGTACAAGACAAGGTGCTCACCCGTGACGTGTTGCTCCAGTTTCAATCAGCTGGATCTGCCCGAGTACGACAACTACGAGCGATTGCGCGAGGCTCTCATGTACGCCATTCGCGAGACCGAAGGATTCGGCTTCGGCTAAGGCCCTTACGGACCTGTTCCCCCTCCGCCCAACGACGACGCGAGGAGGAACGGCGTTCGTTCCTTCCACACAACACACACACGTAAATACAACAACAACCCTCTTTTGCTTTTTTGTACACGATCGTGATGGTGCGGGTTTCTTTCTTCTTCGTTTATGTTCGCCATCCACCACCACACATCGTCGCGAGCCTCTTCTTCTACTTGTCTCGAGAATCGATCTGCAGCGTGACGGGTCCGTCGTTGACGAGCTCCACCTCCATCATCGCCCCAAACTGACCATCTGCACATTGCACACGTTGTGAACATGACACGGATGATGGATGATGTGTTAGCTGACATGAAGCCAAAACCAGGCGGCGCACAAGTGACCTTGGATCTTGTCGGCCTGGTACTTGCTCTTGACCATCTCCACGAACGCTTCGTAGAAGGCCTTCGACCGGTCGGAGCCCATCGCCTTGTGGAAGTCGGGCTTGTTGCCTGCACGCACACACCACGCGGAGGGAGACATGTGGGAACATGTGGGAGTGAGCGAACGCCAACACTTCATGTCCGAAGCCGGCTGAGAAAGGAGGAGGACTGTCACCCTTGAGGTAGCCATAAAGAGTGAACTGGCTGACTGCTCACACGACGACAGGGCACGAGTTCGGGTTAGCGTCGAACGTGCAACGTGAAGGAGCGCTGTGTGTGCGGGCCGCACATACCCAGGAGGACTTCGTAGCCCATCTGCGTGACGCTCATGTTCCACGCCTTGCCGGCGTCGTCTGCCCACAAACGCGCGCCCAAGATTTTGCGACATCTGCAGCCGCATAGCACAGGAGGTCGGTGAGGCGCACGGTGGATGGAGGAAGATGGCTCCGGAAGCATGGAGACGGGGCAAACCGTACATCCACTCGGCATCTTTGGTCGTATCATCATCCGTGATTCCCACCAGAACGACGAAGCCGCGCTCGATGGAGCTGATCGTCTCGCCATTCACGCGCACGCAGCCCCGCAGTACCCGTTGAATGATCGCTCTCATCTTTTCTTCAACCGGGTCGATCTGATTTTCTTTTCATTTTCTTTTCATTTTCTTCTTCCGTGTCCGTGTGCAATAAGTGAGGACAGCCGCCACCTTACGTGGTGGACTGATCTTGATCCTCGACCACTCGAGTCTCGACAGCACATCTCGAGGAAGGCAAGATTGGGGTGGATCGGCCTTGGTGTGTGCTCCTTCTGAATTAAGAAGGATCTCTCAATCTTGGCCGCCAGACCTGGCAATCGGGGGAATCATTCGATTTTGACCTAGGATCTTGGTACATCGCAAGATATAGCCTCGAATTGCTCGCTCCATCTTCGTCCTGGAGGCGGTACACGGAAGCCCTCGTAGGTCTACGGACCAGCGCGCTCAGAGCAGACGAAGAGGAAGCGGAGGTGGCGTAGCGGAACACATCCTCTGCTCATCATCACCATCGACGGCAGCAGTGGGGGACATCTGCTGTGGAGTTGGTGGCGCCGCGAAGCTGTTGCGAAACAAAAGGAAGCAAAACGGTGAAGTATCGATGGAGGGCGCCCTGGCTACGGACTCGTCATCGGCATCCACGCTACAAGATCGCATTCCCGTCATTCTCACTCACGAGGGCGTGTCGAGCGTATGGAAGCAGCGAGCGGCGCGAGGCCCCGCTACGCGCGACGTCGATCACCGAAACCGCATCGCCGAGCATGTCGAGCGCACGCTGGGCACCAAGATTGAACTCTTCATCTCTGAACGACAGCCGTGCCACGGCCTCACCGTCGACGTCCTCGTCGTTCCGCCCACCGACGAGCGACCCTTCTACGTGCTCGTGACCCGCGGCCTCTCCGAGATGCACATGAACGTGCACCCTCTTGCCAAGCACTCGCCCAGGTTGGTTCTC
>CDFB01059553.1:0-11294 GCA_000826425.1 Acanthamoeba lugdunensis | reverse complement strand
GGTGTTTTCAGTTGTCGTCGCCGGAGCGGGTGGAGGAAGAAGAGCGGCGCTCGCGAATCCTGCGCTGGAGCTCCTCCTTCCGCTTCTGCTCTTCCTCGCGCCACTGATCCCACCCGCGCAGTCGATCCAGCTCCCTCTGACGCCTCGACCTCTTCTGCGGCCGCTTCTCTTCTTCCTCCGCCTCTGTCTTTTCTTCCTCTTCCTCTTCCTCTTCCTTGTCCTCTTCCTCTCCGTCGTTGATGATTACATTCTCGTCCGTTTCTCGTGACGAGGACGACGAGGAGCCTCGCCCAGGATTGCTCACCCGACGTCGGATGTTGGCGCGGTCGCAGCGATCCTCGTGTGTGTCCCACGCCTCCCTGCTGCGCTCCTCCTGCGCCTCCTTGGCCTCCACCTCGCGCTGCATGTCCTGCTTCCGCTTCCTCTCGAGCGCGGCAGGCGCCGATCGTCGCGCCAGCCTCCTCTTCTTCGTCGTCGTAGTCGTCTGTACACATCCCTCGCCCGGAGCTGCTTGCCCCTCCTTCGTGTTCTCGTCCTCTTCGCCCTTCTTCTCGCTCTCTTCTCGCTGCTGCTGCTGCTGTTGCTGCTGCTGCTCTTCGCTGTCGATCTGAACACCCGACTGACCGCTGACGGCGAGAAGCGCCTGCTTGCGCGATCGGTACAGGGTCCCGTCCGGGCTCGTGTACGTCCAGTACCGGCCCCGCTTGCGCCGGCGCCACCCTTCCGGCAGCTGGCCATTCGCGTTGTTGCAGTGTCCCTGCCTCCTCTCCCCTGCCTCGACCTCCTCGTTCGTCTTGGCTTCCATGCTGCTGTTGCTGTCTTTGCTAGTTGCGCCGCCTTCATCTTTGTCACCGTTGTCGTCGTCGTGCTTCTCTTCTTTTTCCTCCTCCTCCTCCTTCTCTTCCTTCGGTTCTCGCTGCTTCTTGTTGGACGCGGTAGCGAGCTTGCGCAGTTCCTCCGATCGACGCTTTGCGTATCTCCGCGGCGTCGGCGGCGTAGTGGCGGGAGACGAGTCGGATGTGTCCCCGGAGCACTTGCGGCTTATCCGTTCCTTATCGATGTGCTCGCGCGCGCTCTTCAAGGACACGAACACTCTGCCCGTGGGAGAGATGAACTTGTACCGCCGCCGGCCGCCGGGCTCGCACCTGATCTTTCGGACCCACCCCGGAGGCAGACTGTACTCCATAACGGGCGTAGAGCCGGTGGTCGGTGGCGCTTGGTCCCAGAGACTGGAACTCTTCGATGGCTCGGCCACAGGTTCCACCGCTGCCGCCACTCCCGTCTTCGGGTCATCAGGCTCCGACGAGGGACTGCTGTATGGGCTGTAGTTAGCGATACCGGGTGATGAACGAGCTGGGTATAGTGCGTTGCGACTTACTGGGAGTATTGGCGGGTGTCGTGTTGTCGCTTCCACTTGGCAAAGTCGGCGGTGAGAGCCTTCCACTCGCTGCCTCCCGATGTCGACACGTTGTGCGGGGTGGAGCGCTTCTTGGCCAGCTTTACCTCCTTCTCCCACCTCTTCAGTTCGTCGTTGAGTGCGGCCAGGGTGACGGGCGTCTCGCGTTGGTCATCGGGCTTGGACCGTTTGGCCTTTCGACCGCGCTTGCTGTCCTTCTTCCGGGTCTCCGCTTGCCACGTTGCAAACCGCTCCATGAGCTCTTCAAAGCTGTCGTCGGCAGCGACGAGCACCACCGCCGGTGAAGTCGAAGACGACGCCGAACTGGCCGTGGAGGACCTCGACGAGTGCTGGCCTTTTCTTGCGGTTTTTCTCAGTCGAGCACCATCGGCCCTGTCCAAATCGCCGTTCAGTTCTGCCTCCTTCAGCTTTTCTCCTGCTCGCCGGTTGCTCGCTTCCAACCTGCAAAGGTGAACCGACGATGAGCGCATGAGCAAAGTACGGGAAGAAGGACAAGCAACGTCGGTTGCGAGGTCGTACTTGGCGGTGTCGCAGCCGAGGGACTTGAGCATCTGGGTGAGCGCGTGTCCCCCGCGCAGCACGTGAAGGAGGTGCTTGGCCGAATCACCTCGGAACTCGGCCTGCATGAGAGCGCCTATCTCGACGTCACTGTTCTCTTCGCTTTCGTTCCCTTTCCCCTTAGCAGCCGGAGGAGCCACCGCCTCAACGACGATCTCACCGTCCTTAAGCGAGCACACGAGGTTGTCGCTGAGCCGTAGCCCCTTCTTGGCTGCCTCTGCGTGATGTGGAAGAACTGGTGTTACTTACTTCCTACACAGCGAAGGCACAACCAGGAAGCGACCACGAACCTTTGAACGCCTTCTGCCGTGCGAGGTTGTTGCGATCGACTTGATAAATGAAGTAATCTACGCTCTTGTCCGTCCAGGATACTGCATCGGGCGAAGAGCGACACCTGAAGTATATCGGTCGTGGCGAAGTCGAAGGGTTAGGCCACGTAAAGGCAGTTCGAGGGAAGCGAGGAGATCGGCGCACTTGAGCCAGGGAAACTTGAAGAGGTGGCAATAACTCTTCACAAAGCGAGTGCTTGTAGGCCGGAATCGAGGTGCAAAGTCCCTGATCAGCAGAACATCGTGAGATTCCCAGCAATCATGACGGTCACAGGGTGATGGTGAGGGCACATGGCGCAAAGGAGGGACGCATACTTGAGCGTGATGATTCGAACTCCGTTCTTGAGGCCCGCCTTGAATTTCTTGAGCACGCTTTGCTCCAGGTGCTGCGGGAAGCAGTAGTTGTTCAAGAAGACGACGGTCGCCTTGCTACAGGAGGAGGTCATCGTTACTACAACTCCGAGCAAGAGAGAGAGAGAGAAACACAGAGGAAAGGGCCCAATGGGTCCACGCACCTGAGGTCCACCTCGGGGCTTAGAATGTCCCCACACACGAGTTGCACTTCTCCTCGCAAGAGGTGGGCTCTTCGCAACTAGAGCGGGTCACGTGTGAGATCTAAGGGTTCTCACGAGCTTGTCAAGGCCCGATAAGATGGCGCATACCAGAGTCTGATAGTTCTTGAGGAGGGCTTGGCCAATCGAAGTGAGCTCACTGCGAATCTCGACGCCAACGGCCACACAGCCGGTCTGTGCCGCTACCTGCAGCACGACCTGCAGAGCCGAGCACCCACTTTGTTAAATCTTGCGATGAAAGGGCGCACAGGGAAGGGGGTTGTACATTCCCTACGCCACTGCCGAGATCGTAGAGCACATCTTGGCTGGACAATTTGAGAGCCTTGATGAAGTCGCTGACCAGCACCGGATTGACTTCACCATATACCTCCTTACTGGCCGGAGCATAGCGTCGCAATATCTTGGGATCGTACTCGGGGGTCAACTCCAACACATGCTCCCACATCGCCTCGTATGCAGGGAGCGAGATGAATTTTTGCCCCGCAATTCCTGCCATGGTTTCGTGTAGAGCGGGATGGACAAAGCTGAGCTCGGAGTCCACAAGGAAGCAAACGTCGACCGTCTTCGTTCTCTCCGTTCAGCTTTCAATGCTCATGGCCGAAGGTTTCGGATGATGTGTGCAAAAAGGCGGCAACGGGACAGTTGGATTTTCCGGACTGTTATCCCTCTTATTTTCCACCACCATTTCCTGGTGCCCTCACATCGACGCCGACCACCAGCATGGATGCAAGCGAGGCCCCTGATGACACTGGCCTGTTGCCGACTGAGGGTATATGCTCCCTTTTTCTCCCTCCCGCTTGGGGGACACCCAAGTTAACCACGATTTCGCTCAATCATAATAGATTTGGACCTTTCGCCTCCGGTAAAGGTGGAATTAGAATCTGGGTTGATTCCCTATGCAAAGTTGGCGCATGGTCACTTTTTCGAGAGCCAGAAGGACGATCTGACGAGGTGGTGGCTCCAGCTCATCGAGAAGAGTACAGATTCGTTCCTTCGCTCGCTGGGCTACGACTTCGACGCCGTGCCCTTTCACTACATAGACCAGCCGCCTCGCTCGATGCCCGTCATCCTCAAGAACCTGCAGATGATACGCTTCCTGCTCAAGGCGTCGGGCAAAAACCTCGACAGGTTCGGCGTCTCTCTTCGTCTTTGCATGACGCGCACGTGTGGCCGGCCTGCTTGGGTCTGTCTACCTTGTGCTGATGTTGCGTGCGTGCCCAACCTTCAGCGGCTCACTGCCGATGAGGCGACACCTACTGGATGGACTGGTGAACCCGCTCAAGAGGGTAATCTACTCCCGAATCGACGAGTACGCGCACAGCGTGACGCTCTTCCTCTGGAACGAGTGCAATTCGCTGCTGGGCCTCCACCTCGCCGACGCCGATGGACACTTCAGCTTCGCGCCCTCTGCCATGCCACCTCGCACAGCTACGAGCGATCGGAAAGGGAAGGGAAGAGCGAGTGACGGTGCTGATGACGAAGGAGTGCTGGTGCCCTGCGCCGATCTAGAATCCATCAAGGAGCGATTGCAGAGGACAGACACCATCCCCGAGGGACGAAGGAAAGTGCTGCTCAGTCTCCTCGGCGACATCCACTACATCGACGAGATGAAGAGACTCGAACAGGACTTCTTCGGCGATCCTTCCGCACCGCCGCAAGAACGGCAGAAGAAGTCACCACCATCCGACATCGTCCCCGTAACCGGCCTCATCGTGGGCAAGCTTCACCGATTAGAGAACGAACTCAAGACCGTCGTTGAGCACTGGTCGCGGCGTGGTCTCTAGTCCACTTCGTCCCCACCCAGAGCCTAACCGCGCGTGTTGTTTTTATTTTTATTTTTTCACTGTTTTTTCGACCATAAAAGAAGAACTAATCGTACTCCAATCTCGACCAGATGCAAGTGTAAGGATCCCTTCTTCCACTCGAGTGCACACAAGACCGGCCCTCGCGAATCACCAACTGATACAGATTTCGATTTTTCGATTTTGTGACACAGATTGGACTCAACCGCCGGATTGATTTCAAACTTTGAAGTGTACCATCTGCTTCGAGAAAAGCATGCGCTCGACAATGCCAGCAAAAAGCTTCGCCACGTACCCTTGATCGAGGCACAGGTACTTGCCCCCCCCCCCGCCAAGCTGATTTTTATTATTTTTATTTATTTATTTATATTTATTTTGGTGCCGCAGGTGCTGGGCTACATTTCGACAACGCAAGCGGCGATGGAGGAACAACAAGGAGTGGTGCAATTCCTTGAGCATGTGAAGAAGTATGCGCTCACCAAAGCCGAGGTGTTGCAGATACTCAACCACTGCCCCACCACAGAAGTGGAGCTGCATTTGGTACGGCTTGCCTGTTGTGCTTTGTGCACTCAGTTAGGCGAGCGTGGTTCCATCAGCGCGATCGCGTCGTACTTACTTGTTGCTCGCATCTCTCTCCTCTCGTGCGTTGTGTGTCGTGTGTCGTGCGTGTGTGCGTCGATCAGATTGTGGAGCAGTTCGAAGTGCGGCTGGCCCCAGAGCAGCGAGCAGAGCTTCTCGAAGAGATCAGCGCGTTTCTCATCCCACAGATGGCGGAAAACGGTGTGGCTCAGGAGTCAGCGCCGCAAGGAGAAGAAGAGGAACAACAAGCAGAGGAACCAGAAGAAGAGGCCGCCATGGAGGTGGAAGGTGCAATCGAGGCGGTGGAGCTGGGTGGAGAGGAAGAAGAAGACAATGAGCTCCTTCACGAAGAAGAAGCCAAGGCAGGAGAGGAAGAGGAAGGCATGGCCGGTGATGGCGAAGAAGATGACGCCGACCAAGGCCAAGATAACAACTAAAACGCTGTGTCTGCCTCTTGATAATTGTGATTTTAATTTGTAATTATTATTTTTCGGGGCCACAGGCATTTTGCGGACGTTCTTTTCGTTCTCTTCTTCTTTGCGTTCTTCTCGCGACCAGAAAGCCGTACCGCTGCATCTCTGCATCAGAACCCCAAAAACAAAATGGTAGGCAAAGCTAAGCTTCACTCTCATTTTCATGAATTCTTGGTTTAATTTATCAGTTCCTCATTTCAATCATCATCATTTCAAAATACAAATGTACAATTGTACAATTTGTTATGAATTATCCTATCCTATCCTAACATTCGCTATTTAGTCGAAAATGTCGGTGCTGAGCTCTCTTCTGGTGGTCGTTGCCCTCGCCCTTTGCTTCTCCTTCGCTTCCGGTACGTCATTTTATTTTAATTCCCAGACCCAGCCCCTGCAAAAATTAGATGCGCATTTAATTAACGTCTGCCTCGCCTGATAGTGCGAGGTCAGGACTTCGACATGATGGATGCTGCCAATTGCACGGACTACACGGACTGCCGCGACTGCGCCAGCCAGCCGAACTGCGGTTGGTGCCCGGCCTTCGGTCTGTGCCTGGAGGGCACTTCGGCCAACGTGTCTACCGACGGCACCTGTAACGTTACCACCGGTGGCTGGCACTTCAATGCCACCGACTGCCGCAACTGCTCGTCGTTCAAGAACTGCAAGTCGTGCGTGGAGGCCTACAGCAGCAAGAACGGCGCCGTGTGCGGTTGGTGCGAGCCTTTCGGCACCGGCAAGAACAAGACCAACGGCACCTGCTGGGAGGGTACCGCTGCCGGTCCCTTCTACAAGTCGGTCACCGCCAACGAGACCTGCGCCCAGAAGCACTGGGGCCTCGACTCCAAGATCTGCGGTACGCATCATCTCTTCCCTTCCCCATGTAATTTGCTGCGGTCGGTGCGGCTCACTTCTTGGTCTCGTTCAACGTTGTTGTAATGATCACAGGCGATGATGACGATGCCAAGAGGAAGCTGGCCATCATCATCGGTCTGTCTGTGGCCGGTGGTCTGTTTGTGCTCGCCGTCGTGGCCACCATCATTTTTGTCATCGTCAAGAGGATGCAGAGGTCTCGCGGCTACCAGGCCATCAACGAATCCGCCTAAGGCGCCCCCTTTCCAGCCCTTCCTCTTCATCTTCATCTTCTCCTGTCTTCCTCTCCTCCACTGACCCATCCAGCACTACTCGCCACATAAAGGAACAACCCAAGCAAAAGTTTGATTCCAATTCCTTCACAAAGGCGTACCAACAAAGAGGTGGATGGTACCATGCTCAAGAACATTCAAGCTCGTGAAGTGGAGACCAGGTTATCACTCTGCCTTGCCCCTTGAACGTCGGTAGGTTGCGTCACCATAATTCATTTTCTTTTGCTTTTCTTTTCCCTTTCCCTTTTCCGCACCGCCCCTTGGAGCAGTTCTGTGAGACAGGACAGGGAGACTGCAAGATTCGAACCCGCCATCTTTATTGGGCTTCACCACTACTGAGGGGTGAGGCCAGAGAGCACAGTACACTGGGCGAGTGAAGATGACGATGATAAGACCCAAAGCCGAGTTTCGGCTGCGGAAGGAGCAGTCCCTCACCCCTGTAGCAACGCCAACCCCAACATTGCCCCAAGGTCCTCCTCCCATATTTTTTTCCCTTCTCGCCCCTCCTCCTCCCTCTTTCTGAGCTCCTCGCTGAAGCATCATGTGGCGCGCAGCTATCGCACAACTGGAAGTTCTCGAGAACGAAGGATCCAACTTGTCTCAGAAGTTGGACGCATTGAAGGCACTCTGCACGCTGAGCAGTAGCATGACCCAGCTCGTGGAATCCTTTTCTCGTCGCGTGGTGCTTTGGTACGCTGAGTGCCTCCCGCCTACATGTACAGCTACTCGTGTCTTATATGTGCCTCTTGGTGTGATTCTGAGTAGCATTCGAAGCCTGGTGTCATTCCCACGACTTGTCGTGCGGGTGCAAGCACTCCGTGCCCTGCGCTACATGACCATCGATCCTCTCTTTGTGTGCCACGTCACCGCCAGCCACACGGCTCTCCTACTCGCGCGGTACACTCCACCAACCAATCTCTACACGGCGCTCTCCTCTCTGTGCTTACCGTCCTTCCTAACCAGATCGCTGGAACGAGAGAAGGAGGACTCGCCGGAGCGCATTCAAGCCTTCCGGGCCGTGTATCGTATGATTGACGTGGGTCCCATGTACATATCGCGCGCCATCGTCTCCGCGTTGGTTGCCATCGCAGAGTCTACCGATGATCCGTTCCGGGCTATTGCGCTGGAGGCCCTTTGCTGCCTCGGTACAACACCTCGCCTACCCTGGGCCTTGGGTGTGACTAAGCCGCTGATCGAGTTTGGGCTGTTGCAGCAATCACGAACCCTCGGGTGGTGGCGTTGAACAACGGCATACGCACCATTTTCAAGGCCTCCGCGGATCTGGACCACGTCCAAATGCAGGACAGCCTGCTCAACACCGTTCTCTACCTCCTCAACGAGCCCGCCTGTCGCCCCTACGTTCGGCTCAGCTGCGACTTGCAAGTACGCTAGATAGATCTAGCTGTCTCTATATACCTCTATATCGCATACTCATTCGTGCTTTGTAGTGCCTGCTGGCGCCGATTACGGACACGGACCCTGAGATCCTTCCGCCCAAGACCGGGGACGCTGCCAAGGACGCCGAGAAGGAAAAGGCGGCGAAGGAGCAGTGCCGGGCGGGCAGGGTGGTGTGCCTGGACGCCGTGGGTGCACTCCTCAAGAACTGGGCCGGCCTGATTAGCTTCGCAGCCGATCCGCTCGCTCTTCGCTCCCTTGTCGAAACTCTTCGCGTGAGCCCTCACGCCGAAGTCAAGGCACTTCCCACAGCTCCACTTCTTTCTCTTTGTTGAACTGTGAGTGCAGTGCAAACCGCTTACTCGCGTGTGTTGTTGAGCAGGAGCTGATATTGGCGACGCTCTTCTCGGTGTTTGGCATGCTGGTCCCGCAAGACAAGGACTCGTGGATGTTCTCGTCGAGACAAGGCGCGCAGTCCACCAAGAGCTTCAAGGACCAGACCGTCAACACCCTGCACAATCCCTCCAGGTACCACTGCGGCCCAGAGCTTCTCTGAAAGCTATCCCTCATCGGCTCGTAGCGCCCCCACTGCCTGGACTAACTCAACCGGCGGTGCTACAGGGTCTACAGCGAGAGGCCGAACCTGGTCAACATGTACCGGTCGGCCCTGCTGATCGCCTTTGTCAACTGCGGGCTGGTGGAGGCGCTGGTGGACATGGGCAAGGAGCAGGTCGAGGAGCAGCAGGACGTATGCGTCGTCAGCCAGCCGGGCAGCGTCTCGGGCAACCTGGGACTCGGGTTCAAGGCCACTATTCTCCTCGGCGACCTCCTGCAGATGTCGCCCTCCCTCCTGCCTCGCGTGCAGGTTGCCCGCTTGCAGGTACGCTCTTGCCCAGAGCGCTAGTTCTGCGCCAACTTTGCGCCACTCTCCGACCTCATCTGTCTGCTTCTTGTCTGGTGGGGCGTCTCTATCGGCAGACGCTGGCCACGCTCGTATCGCACGCGGTCTCGTTCGTGGAGCACCCCAAGGTGAGGTCCTCTACGTCGACCATCATCTCGCACCTCCACCAGTGCGCCCAGTCGAGGTACAGGTCCCTCCCTACAGAACCCATTGACAATGACCGATCTCAAATGTAATCGCGTACCGCAGGCAAGGGTCGGCCAAGGACTACAGTGGAGCGTCGGTGGTGACCAGTGGCGCCAGCCGGTACCGACGCCTGAAAGGGCGGGACCGCAAGCTGGACAGAATCGACGACGTGCGAGCCAAGGTGGACTACTCGATGGAGCCGAGCCAGTTCATGCAGAAGCTGCAGCAAACACAGGTTCTGGCGACGAAGGAGTACACCAAGTGGGACTGGGACCTGATCGAGGAGACCCTCGAGGGTCCGCTGCGCAATCCCGTGCACTTCACGACCGCCACCCAGCGCACCACATTCATCAAGCGCATCCTCTCCTTCCTCAAGCCCAAAGACAAGAGCATCATGAAGGAGTCACACACTGTGGTACGCTCTTCCTCAACTACCAGCCAACCAGACAGCTAGTTAGCTGGCACACGTCGTCATTGTGCTAAAAATGCTTGGGGTCCCACGTGCAGACGTTATGCAAGTACGTGCGCATTGCGTGCCTGTGCGTGGAGCTGCTCCTGCAGAGCGAGGCCGGCGAGGAGTTCCTCAAGCAGCACGGACTGGTGCGCAAGGTGGCCGAACTCTTCAGAGACGAGCTCGACGGGGTACCGCCACCTCTCCCATCGTCTTCTACGCATCGATTGGCCAAAGCGGGCCTCGACCCAACGCGCTCTTACCTCCCCTATGCAGAAATCGTCGGCTCGCATCCTCGCAGAAGACCGAGTGGTCGAGTTGATGGCCCGTGAGTACTTTACCTTCTTGGGCACCTTGTCCTCGTCCAACAGGTCTCTTCCTTGTTGCACAGCCTCTCGTTACTTGGTAACGGCCAGTTTGTGGTGGCCCTGCGGCTAATCCTGCGGATGGGGGCTTGGACAGGGGCTTGGAGCTGATGAATCAGTACAAGATCTTCGCGTCCCTGGGCGAGATGCAGTCTTCGTCCAACCTGTCCTACCTGAGCCTCACCTCGCTGGACTATTCCATGTACGATGCCTCTCCATGCACGGCGGCGCACCATGGCCAATGGGTCCTCACTCTGTGCGCAGTGGCGGCCAGGCGCGAGTGCTGATCTCCAAGTCGCTGACGTCGACCTCCTGGGTACATACGCGTTCAGTTCTTCTTCCTGCTTGCAAGTTGTGCTGAGCAACTCACTCATGGGTGTGGCCGCTTGTGTGGCCATTGATCGCCTGCTTCAGCCTGTGCGCTACTTCGCCACCAAGCACCTGCGGCTTCTCTACCGCTCCGGCGTCGCTTCGTTCTCCGCGTGGGGCATTCAGCTCCTCAATAAACAGGTACCGCACCCCAGTCAAGGCTCCGGCTCTAATGCATCGTTCCTAACAACAATCGTTTCGTATTGTTTTGTCGAACGCGTCAAGCTGGGCGATGAACACACCAAGGTGTTCCAAATGGCGCTCACCTCCCTGGACGAAGCCTGTGAAACCTCCGAGTGCCTCGACACCTTCGTCAAGTGCCGGCCCTCCCTGTCTCTACTGCTCGGGTTTGTCCCTTCAACCCCCCCCCCCTCTCACCCTCACTACCCACCACATCAATCCGGTACTTACGCTGACCCGGCACAGAAGCAAGAACCGCGTTGCGTCCGACCTGATACTCAAGTACGCCCCCCCCCAAGCCCTGTGTTGTTGCTTGGTTGATGATGGTGACTGAATAGTGGAATGTGGCCAACGATTGCAGGATGCTGTCGACGGAGGCGGGGTTCGAGTACCTGCTGGAGGCGGGCTATCTGGAGAGCGAGCTGGCGAAGTGGCAGGCGGAGGGGCACGTCGAGTACATGCTCAAGCTGGAAGAGTCGCTCGAGGTGATGGCGAGCAAGGGCAAGATCTGGCGTCCGGAGGACAAGCCGGCGCTCGACGTCCCGCCCCACTTCTACGGCGACCTCGCCAAGACCGTG
>CDFB01059552.1:0-11235 GCA_000826425.1 Acanthamoeba lugdunensis | reverse complement strand
GGTGTTTTCAGTTGTCGTCGCCGGAGCGGGTGGAGGAAGAAGAGCGGCGCTCGCGAATCCTGCGCTGGAGCTCCTCCTTCCGCTTCTGCTCTTCCTCGCGCCACTGATCCCACCCGCGCAGTCGATCCAGCTCCCTCTGACGCCTCGACCTCTTCTGCGGCCGCTTCTCTTCTTCCTCCGCCTCTGTCTTTTCTTCCTCTTCCTCTTCCTCTTCCTTGTCCTCTTCCTCTCCGTCGTTGATGATTACATTCTCGTCCGTTTCTCGTGACGAGGACGACGAGGAGCCTCGCCCAGGATTGCTCACCCGACGTCGGATGTTGGCGCGGTCGCAGCGATCCTCGTGTGTGTCCCACGCCTCCCTGCTGCGCTCCTCCTGCGCCTCCTTGGCCTCCACCTCGCGCTGCATGTCCTGCTTCCGCTTCCTCTCGAGCGCGGCAGGCGCCGATCGTCGCGCCAGCCTCCTCTTCTTCGTCGTCGTAGTCGTCTGTACACATCCCTCGCCCGGAGCTGCTTGCCCCTCCTTCGTGTTCTCGTCCTCTTCGCCCTTCTTCTCGCTCTCTTCTCGCTGCTGCTGCTGCTGTTGCTGCTGCTGCTCTTCGCTGTCGATCTGAACACCCGACTGACCGCTGACGGCGAGAAGCGCCTGCTTGCGCGATCGGTACAGGGTCCCGTCCGGGCTCGTGTACGTCCAGTACCGGCCCCGCTTGCGCCGGCGCCACCCTTCCGGCAGCTGGCCATTCGCGTTGTTGCAGTGTCCCTGCCTCCTCTCCCCTGCCTCGACCTCCTCGTTCGTCTTGGCTTCCATGCTGCTGTTGCTGTCTTTGCTAGTTGCGCCGCCTTCATCTTTGTCACCGTTGTCGTCGTCGTGCTTCTCTTCTTTTTCCTCCTCCTCCTCCTTCTCTTCCTTCGGTTCTCGCTGCTTCTTGTTGGACGCGGTAGCGAGCTTGCGCAGTTCCTCCGATCGACGCTTTGCGTATCTCCGCGGCGTCGGCGGCGTAGTGGCGGGAGACGAGTCGGATGTGTCCCCGGAGCACTTGCGGCTTATCCGTTCCTTATCGATGTGCTCGCGCGCGCTCTTCAAGGACACGAACACTCTGCCCGTGGGAGAGATGAACTTGTACCGCCGCCGGCCGCCGGGCTCGCACCTGATCTTTCGGACCCACCCCGGAGGCAGACTGTACTCCATAACGGGCGTAGAGCCGGTGGTCGGTGGCGCTTGGTCCCAGAGACTGGAACTCTTCGATGGCTCGGCCACAGGTTCCACCGCTGCCGCCACTCCCGTCTTCGGGTCATCAGGCTCCGACGAGGGACTGCTGTATGGGCTGTAGTTAGCGATACCGGGTGATGAACGAGCTGGGTATAGTGCGTTGCGACTTACTGGGAGTATTGGCGGGTGTCGTGTTGTCGCTTCCACTTGGCAAAGTCGGCGGTGAGAGCCTTCCACTCGCTGCCTCCCGATGTCGACACGTTGTGCGGGGTGGAGCGCTTCTTGGCCAGCTTTACCTCCTTCTCCCACCTCTTCAGTTCGTCGTTGAGTGCGGCCAGGGTGACGGGCGTCTCGCGTTGGTCATCGGGCTTGGACCGTTTGGCCTTTCGACCGCGCTTGCTGTCCTTCTTCCGGGTCTCCGCTTGCCACGTTGCAAACCGCTCCATGAGCTCTTCAAAGCTGTCGTCGGCAGCGACGAGCACCACCGCCGGTGAAGTCGAAGACGACGCCGAACTGGCCGTGGAGGACCTCGACGAGTGCTGGCCTTTTCTTGCGGTTTTTCTCAGTCGAGCACCATCGGCCCTGTCCAAATCGCCGTTCAGTTCTGCCTCCTTCAGCTTTTCTCCTGCTCGCCGGTTGCTCGCTTCCAACCTGCAAAGGTGAACCGACGATGAGCGCATGAGCAAAGTACGGGAAGAAGGACAAGCAACGTCGGTTGCGAGGTCGTACTTGGCGGTGTCGCAGCCGAGGGACTTGAGCATCTGGGTGAGCGCGTGTCCCCCGCGCAGCACGTGAAGGAGGTGCTTGGCCGAATCACCTCGGAACTCGGCCTGCATGAGAGCGCCTATCTCGACGTCACTGTTCTCTTCGCTTTCGTTCCCTTTCCCCTTAGCAGCCGGAGGAGCCACCGCCTCAACGACGATCTCACCGTCCTTAAGCGAGCACACGAGGTTGTCGCTGAGCCGTAGCCCCTTCTTGGCTGCCTCTGCGTGATGTGGAAGAACTGGTGTTACTTACTTCCTACACAGCGAAGGCACAACCAGGAAGCGACCACGAACCTTTGAACGCCTTCTGCCGTGCGAGGTTGTTGCGATCGACTTGATAAATGAAGTAATCTACGCTCTTGTCCGTCCAGGATACTGCATCGGGCGAAGAGCGACACCTGAAGTATATCGGTCGTGGCGAAGTCGAAGGGTTAGGCCACGTAAAGGCAGTTCGAGGGAAGCGAGGAGATCGGCGCACTTGAGCCAGGGAAACTTGAAGAGGTGGCAATAACTCTTCACAAAGCGAGTGCTTGTAGGCCGGAATCGAGGTGCAAAGTCCCTGATCAGCAGAACATCGTGAGATTCCCAGCAATCATGACGGTCACAGGGTGATGGTGAGGGCACATGGCGCAAAGGAGGGACGCATACTTGAGCGTGATGATTCGAACTCCGTTCTTGAGGCCCGCCTTGAATTTCTTGAGCACGCTTTGCTCCAGGTGCTGCGGGAAGCAGTAGTTGTTCAAGAAGACGACGGTCGCCTTGCTACAGGAGGAGGTCATCGTTACTACAACTCCGAGCAAGAGAGAGAGAGAGAAACACAGAGGAAAGGGCCCAATGGGTCCACGCACCTGAGGTCCACCTCGGGGCTTAGAATGTCCCCACACACGAGTTGCACTTCTCCTCGCAAGAGGTGGGCTCTTCGCAACTAGAGCGGGTCACGTGTGAGATCTAAGGGTTCTCACGAGCTTGTCAAGGCCCGATAAGATGGCGCATACCAGAGTCTGATAGTTCTTGAGGAGGGCTTGGCCAATCGAAGTGAGCTCACTGCGAATCTCGACGCCAACGGCCACACAGCCGGTCTGTGCCGCTACCTGCAGCACGACCTGCAGAGCCGAGCACCCACTTTGTTAAATCTTGCGATGAAAGGGCGCACAGGGAAGGGGGTTGTACATTCCCTACGCCACTGCCGAGATCGTAGAGCACATCTTGGCTGGACAATTTGAGAGCCTTGATGAAGTCGCTGACCAGCACCGGATTGACTTCACCATATACCTCCTTACTGGCCGGAGCATAGCGTCGCAATATCTTGGGATCGTACTCGGGGGTCAACTCCAACACATGCTCCCACATCGCCTCGTATGCAGGGAGCGAGATGAATTTTTGCCCCGCAATTCCTGCCATGGTTTCGTGTAGAGCGGGATGGACAAAGCTGAGCTCGGAGTCCACAAGGAAGCAAACGTCGACCGTCTTCGTTCTCTCCGTTCAGCTTTCAATGCTCATGGCCGAAGGTTTCGGATGATGTGTGCAAAAAGGCGGCAACGGGACAGTTGGATTTTCCGGACTGTTATCCCTCTTATTTTCCACCACCATTTCCTGGTGCCCTCACATCGACGCCGACCACCAGCATGGATGCAAGCGAGGCCCCTGATGACACTGGCCTGTTGCCGACTGAGGGTATATGCTCCCTTTTTCTCCCTCCCGCTTGGGGGACACCCAAGTTAACCACGATTTCGCTCAATCATAATAGATTTGGACCTTTCGCCTCCGGTAAAGGTGGAATTAGAATCTGGGTTGATTCCCTATGCAAAGTTGGCGCATGGTCACTTTTTCGAGAGCCAGAAGGACGATCTGACGAGGTGGTGGCTCCAGCTCATCGAGAAGAGTACAGATTCGTTCCTTCGCTCGCTGGGCTACGACTTCGACGCCGTGCCCTTTCACTACATAGACCAGCCGCCTCGCTCGATGCCCGTCATCCTCAAGAACCTGCAGATGATACGCTTCCTGCTCAAGGCGTCGGGCAAAAACCTCGACAGGTTCGGCGTCTCTCTTCGTCTTTGCATGACGCGCACGTGTGGCCGGCCTGCTTGGGTCTGTCTACCTTGTGCTGATGTTGCGTGCGTGCCCAACCTTCAGCGGCTCACTGCCGATGAGGCGACACCTACTGGATGGACTGGTGAACCCGCTCAAGAGGGTAATCTACTCCCGAATCGACGAGTACGCGCACAGCGTGACGCTCTTCCTCTGGAACGAGTGCAATTCGCTGCTGGGCCTCCACCTCGCCGACGCCGATGGACACTTCAGCTTCGCGCCCTCTGCCATGCCACCTCGCACAGCTACGAGCGATCGGAAAGGGAAGGGAAGAGCGAGTGACGGTGCTGATGACGAAGGAGTGCTGGTGCCCTGCGCCGATCTAGAATCCATCAAGGAGCGATTGCAGAGGACAGACACCATCCCCGAGGGACGAAGGAAAGTGCTGCTCAGTCTCCTCGGCGACATCCACTACATCGACGAGATGAAGAGACTCGAACAGGACTTCTTCGGCGATCCTTCCGCACCGCCGCAAGAACGGCAGAAGAAGTCACCACCATCCGACATCGTCCCCGTAACCGGCCTCATCGTGGGCAAGCTTCACCGATTAGAGAACGAACTCAAGACCGTCGTTGAGCACTGGTCGCGGCGTGGTCTCTAGTCCACTTCGTCCCCACCCAGAGCCTAACCGCGCGTGTTGTTTTTATTTTTATTTTTTCACTGTTTTTTCGACCATAAAAGAAGAACTAATCGTACTCCAATCTCGACCAGATGCAAGTGTAAGGATCCCTTCTTCCACTCGAGTGCACACAAGACCGGCCCTCGCGAATCACCAACTGATACAGATTTCGATTTTTCGATTTTGTGACACAGATTGGACTCAACCGCCGGATTGATTTCAAACTTTGAAGTGTACCATCTGCTTCGAGAAAAGCATGCGCTCGACAATGCCAGCAAAAAGCTTCGCCACGTACCCTTGATCGAGGCACAGGTACTTGCCCCCCCCCCCGCCAAGCTGATTTTTATTATTTTTATTTATTTATTTATATTTATTTTGGTGCCGCAGGTGCTGGGCTACATTTCGACAACGCAAGCGGCGATGGAGGAACAACAAGGAGTGGTGCAATTCCTTGAGCATGTGAAGAAGTATGCGCTCACCAAAGCCGAGGTGTTGCAGATACTCAACCACTGCCCCACCACAGAAGTGGAGCTGCATTTGGTACGGCTTGCCTGTTGTGCTTTGTGCACTCAGTTAGGCGAGCGTGGTTCCATCAGCGCGATCGCGTCGTACTTACTTGTTGCTCGCATCTCTCTCCTCTCGTGCGTTGTGTGTCGTGTGTCGTGCGTGTGTGCGTCGATCAGATTGTGGAGCAGTTCGAAGTGCGGCTGGCCCCAGAGCAGCGAGCAGAGCTTCTCGAAGAGATCAGCGCGTTTCTCATCCCACAGATGGCGGAAAACGGTGTGGCTCAGGAGTCAGCGCCGCAAGGAGAAGAAGAGGAACAACAAGCAGAGGAACCAGAAGAAGAGGCCGCCATGGAGGTGGAAGGTGCAATCGAGGCGGTGGAGCTGGGTGGAGAGGAAGAAGAAGACAATGAGCTCCTTCACGAAGAAGAAACCAAGGCAGGAGAGGAAGAGGAAGGCATGGCCGGTGACGGCGAAGAAGATGAAGCCGACCAAGGCCAGGACAACAACTAAACGCCACTTGATAATTGTGATTTGTAATTTTATTATTTTTCGGGGGCAGAGTATTTTGCGGACGTTCTTTTCGTTCTCTTCTTCTTTGCTTTCTTCTCTCGCGACCAGAAAGCCGTCCATCTCTGCATCAGAACCCCAAAAACAAAATGGTAGGCAAAGCTAAGCTTCACAGCTCTGATTTTCGTGAATTCTTGGTCCAATTTGTCAGTTCCTCATTTCAATCGTCAACATTTCAAATCATCCTAACATTCGCTATTTAGTCGAAAATGTCGGTGCTGAGCTCTCTTCTGGTGGTCGTTGCCCTCGCCCTTTGCTTCTCCTTCGCTTCCGGTACGTCATTTTATTTTAATTCCCAGACCCAGCCCCTGCAAAAATTAGATGCGCATTTAATTAACGTCTGCCTCGCCTGATAGTGCGAGGTCAGGACTTCGACATGATGGATGCTGCCAATTGCACGGACTACACGGACTGCCGCGACTGCGCCAGCCAGCCGAACTGCGGTTGGTGCCCGGCCTTCGGTCTGTGCCTGGAGGGCACTTCGGCCAACGTGTCTACCGACGGCACCTGTAACGTTACCACCGGTGGCTGGCACTTCAATGCCACCGACTGCCGCAACTGCTCGTCGTTCAAGAACTGCAAGTCGTGCGTGGAGGCCTACAGCAGCAAGAACGGCGCCGTGTGCGGTTGGTGCGAGCCTTTCGGCACCGGCAAGAACAAGACCAACGGCACCTGCTGGGAGGGTACCGCTGCCGGTCCCTTCTACAAGTCGGTCACCGCCAACGAGACCTGCGCCCAGAAGCACTGGGGCCTCGACTCCAAGATCTGCGGTACGCATCATCTCTTCCCTTCCCCATGTAATTTGCTGCGGTCGGTGCGGCTCACTTCTTGGTCTCGTTCAACGTTGTTGTAATGATCACAGGCGATGATGACGATGCCAAGAGGAAGCTGGCCATCATCATCGGTCTGTCTGTGGCCGGTGGTCTGTTTGTGCTCGCCGTCGTGGCCACCATCATTTTTGTCATCGTCAAGAGGATGCAGAGGTCTCGCGGCTACCAGGCCATCAACGAATCCGCCTAAGGCGCCCCCTTTCCAGCCCTTCCTCTTCATCTTCATCTTCTCCTGTCTTCCTCTCCTCCACTGACCCATCCAGCACTACTCGCCACATAAAGGAACAACCCAAGCAAAAGTTTGATTCCAATTCCTTCACAAAGGCGTACCAACAAAGAGGTGGATGGTACCATGCTCAAGAACATTCAAGCTCGTGAAGTGGAGACCAGGTTATCACTCTGCCTTGCCCCTTGAACGTCGGTAGGTTGCGTCACCATAATTCATTTTCTTTTGCTTTTCTTTTCCCTTTCCCTTTTCCGCACCGCCCCTTGGAGCAGTTCTGTGAGACAGGACAGGGAGACTGCAAGATTCGAACCCGCCATCTTTATTGGGCTTCACCACTACTGAGGGGTGAGGCCAGAGAGCACAGTACACTGGGCGAGTGAAGATGACGATGATAAGACCCAAAGCCGAGTTTCGGCTGCGGAAGGAGCAGTCCCTCACCCCTGTAGCAACGCCAACCCCAACATTGCCCCAAGGTCCTCCTCCCATATTTTTTTCCCTTCTCGCCCCTCCTCCTCCCTCTTTCTGAGCTCCTCGCTGAAGCATCATGTGGCGCGCAGCTATCGCACAACTGGAAGTTCTCGAGAACGAAGGATCCAACTTGTCTCAGAAGTTGGACGCATTGAAGGCACTCTGCACGCTGAGCAGTAGCATGACCCAGCTCGTGGAATCCTTTTCTCGTCGCGTGGTGCTTTGGTACGCTGAGTGCCTCCCGCCTACATGTACAGCTACTCGTGTCTTATATGTGCCTCTTGGTGTGATTCTGAGTAGCATTCGAAGCCTGGTGTCATTCCCACGACTTGTCGTGCGGGTGCAAGCACTCCGTGCCCTGCGCTACATGACCATCGATCCTCTCTTTGTGTGCCACGTCACCGCCAGCCACACGGCTCTCCTACTCGCGCGGTACACTCCACCAACCAATCTCTACACGGCGCTCTCCTCTCTGTGCTTACCGTCCTTCCTAACCAGATCGCTGGAACGAGAGAAGGAGGACTCGCCGGAGCGCATTCAAGCCTTCCGGGCCGTGTATCGTATGATTGACGTGGGTCCCATGTACATATCGCGCGCCATCGTCTCCGCGTTGGTTGCCATCGCAGAGTCTACCGATGATCCGTTCCGGGCTATTGCGCTGGAGGCCCTTTGCTGCCTCGGTACAACACCTCGCCTACCCTGGGCCTTGGGTGTGACTAAGCCGCTGATCGAGTTTGGGCTGTTGCAGCAATCACGAACCCTCGGGTGGTGGCGTTGAACAACGGCATACGCACCATTTTCAAGGCCTCCGCGGATCTGGACCACGTCCAAATGCAGGACAGCCTGCTCAACACCGTTCTCTACCTCCTCAACGAGCCCGCCTGTCGCCCCTACGTTCGGCTCAGCTGCGACTTGCAAGTACGCTAGATAGATCTAGCTGTCTCTATATACCTCTATATCGCATACTCATTCGTGCTTTGTAGTGCCTGCTGGCGCCGATTACGGACACGGACCCTGAGATCCTTCCGCCCAAGACCGGGGACGCTGCCAAGGACGCCGAGAAGGAAAAGGCGGCGAAGGAGCAGTGCCGGGCGGGCAGGGTGGTGTGCCTGGACGCCGTGGGTGCACTCCTCAAGAACTGGGCCGGCCTGATTAGCTTCGCAGCCGATCCGCTCGCTCTTCGCTCCCTTGTCGAAACTCTTCGCGTGAGCCCTCACGCCGAAGTCAAGGCACTTCCCACAGCTCCACTTCTTTCTCTTTGTTGAACTGTGAGTGCAGTGCAAACCGCTTACTCGCGTGTGTTGTTGAGCAGGAGCTGATATTGGCGACGCTCTTCTCGGTGTTTGGCATGCTGGTCCCGCAAGACAAGGACTCGTGGATGTTCTCGTCGAGACAAGGCGCGCAGTCCACCAAGAGCTTCAAGGACCAGACCGTCAACACCCTGCACAATCCCTCCAGGTACCACTGCGGCCCAGAGCTTCTCTGAAAGCTATCCCTCATCGGCTCGTAGCGCCCCCACTGCCTGGACTAACTCAACCGGCGGTGCTACAGGGTCTACAGCGAGAGGCCGAACCTGGTCAACATGTACCGGTCGGCCCTGCTGATCGCCTTTGTCAACTGCGGGCTGGTGGAGGCGCTGGTGGACATGGGCAAGGAGCAGGTCGAGGAGCAGCAGGACGTATGCGTCGTCAGCCAGCCGGGCAGCGTCTCGGGCAACCTGGGACTCGGGTTCAAGGCCACTATTCTCCTCGGCGACCTCCTGCAGATGTCGCCCTCCCTCCTGCCTCGCGTGCAGGTTGCCCGCTTGCAGGTACGCTCTTGCCCAGAGCGCTAGTTCTGCGCCAACTTTGCGCCACTCTCCGACCTCATCTGTCTGCTTCTTGTCTGGTGGGGCGTCTCTATCGGCAGACGCTGGCCACGCTCGTATCGCACGCGGTCTCGTTCGTGGAGCACCCCAAGGTGAGGTCCTCTACGTCGACCATCATCTCGCACCTCCACCAGTGCGCCCAGTCGAGGTACAGGTCCCTCCCTACAGAACCCATTGACAATGACCGATCTCAAATGTAATCGCGTACCGCAGGCAAGGGTCGGCCAAGGACTACAGTGGAGCGTCGGTGGTGACCAGTGGCGCCAGCCGGTACCGACGCCTGAAAGGGCGGGACCGCAAGCTGGACAGAATCGACGACGTGCGAGCCAAGGTGGACTACTCGATGGAGCCGAGCCAGTTCATGCAGAAGCTGCAGCAAACACAGGTTCTGGCGACGAAGGAGTACACCAAGTGGGACTGGGACCTGATCGAGGAGACCCTCGAGGGTCCGCTGCGCAATCCCGTGCACTTCACGACCGCCACCCAGCGCACCACATTCATCAAGCGCATCCTCTCCTTCCTCAAGCCCAAAGACAAGAGCATCATGAAGGAGTCACACACTGTGGTACGCTCTTCCTCAACTACCAGCCAACCAGACAGCTAGTTAGCTGGCACACGTCGTCATTGTGCTAAAAATGCTTGGGGTCCCACGTGCAGACGTTATGCAAGTACGTGCGCATTGCGTGCCTGTGCGTGGAGCTGCTCCTGCAGAGCGAGGCCGGCGAGGAGTTCCTCAAGCAGCACGGACTGGTGCGCAAGGTGGCCGAACTCTTCAGAGACGAGCTCGACGGGGTACCGCCACCTCTCCCATCGTCTTCTACGCATCGATTGGCCAAAGCGGGCCTCGACCCAACGCGCTCTTACCTCCCCTATGCAGAAATCGTCGGCTCGCATCCTCGCAGAAGACCGAGTGGTCGAGTTGATGGCCCGTGAGTACTTTACCTTCTTGGGCACCTTGTCCTCGTCCAACAGGTCTCTTCCTTGTTGCACAGCCTCTCGTTACTTGGTAACGGCCAGTTTGTGGTGGCCCTGCGGCTAATCCTGCGGATGGGGGCTTGGACAGGGGCTTGGAGCTGATGAATCAGTACAAGATCTTCGCGTCCCTGGGCGAGATGCAGTCTTCGTCCAACCTGTCCTACCTGAGCCTCACCTCGCTGGACTATTCCATGTACGATGCCTCTCCATGCACGGCGGCGCACCATGGCCAATGGGTCCTCACTCTGTGCGCAGTGGCGGCCAGGCGCGAGTGCTGATCTCCAAGTCGCTGACGTCGACCTCCTGGGTACATACGCGTTCAGTTCTTCTTCCTGCTTGCAAGTTGTGCTGAGCAACTCACTCATGGGTGTGGCCGCTTGTGTGGCCATTGATCGCCTGCTTCAGCCTGTGCGCTACTTCGCCACCAAGCACCTGCGGCTTCTCTACCGCTCCGGCGTCGCTTCGTTCTCCGCGTGGGGCATTCAGCTCCTCAATAAACAGGTACCGCACCCCAGTCAAGGCTCCGGCTCTAATGCATCGTTCCTAACAACAATCGTTTCGTATTGTTTTGTCGAACGCGTCAAGCTGGGCGATGAACACACCAAGGTGTTCCAAATGGCGCTCACCTCCCTGGACGAAGCCTGTGAAACCTCCGAGTGCCTCGACACCTTCGTCAAGTGCCGGCCCTCCCTGTCTCTACTGCTCGGGTTTGTCCCTTCAACCCCCCCCCCCTCTCACCCTCACTACCCACCACATCAATCCGGTACTTACGCTGACCCGGCACAGAAGCAAGAACCGCGTTGCGTCCGACCTGATACTCAAGTACGCCCCCCCCCAAGCCCTGTGTTGTTGCTTGGTTGATGATGGTGACTGAATAGTGGAATGTGGCCAACGATTGCAGGATGCTGTCGACGGAGGCGGGGTTCGAGTACCTGCTGGAGGCGGGCTATCTGGAGAGCGAGCTGGCGAAGTGGCAGGCGGAGGGGCACGTCGAGTACATGCTCAAGCTGGAAGAGTCGCTCGAGGTGATGGCGAGCAAGGGCAAGATCTGGCGTCCGGAGGACAAGCCGGCGCTCGACGTCCCGCCCCACTTCTACGGCGACCTCGCCAAGACCGTG
>CDFB01059044.1:0-10896 GCA_000826425.1 Acanthamoeba lugdunensis | reverse complement strand
AGCGTGACCACCCGCCGACGCGCTCGGGAGCTCGCCGCTCTCGGGCAAGATCTCGGACTCGTCCATGCCCTCGCTCTCGCTGGCCTCCTCGTCCTCGTCCTCGTCACGCGGCGCCAGATAGATCCGCACGCCGCCGCCATCGCACCCGGGTCTGGGCCTGCCGCCACCCTGGCCCGCCAGCTCGTCCGACTCACCGCCGCTCTCGGATCCGCTCACGCTTCCCGCCCGCGCCGTGCGCACCTCGGTCGCGTCCCACGCTTCGCCCACCGCGGGGACGACATGACCCTGGTGGTGGTTGTCGCGACTCGCGCTGGTGGTGGTCAGGATCTGTCGGATCTCGCTCATCCACGACAGCATCTCCTCCTCGCTGTCGCAGCTGATGTAGTAGACCCGCTTCGGCGTGTGCAGCTCAAACGAGTAGCAGTGGTCGAGCGACTTGGACCATTGCTTGGCCTTGGAGATGGCCTTGACCTGCCCTGATCCACGCCAATAGAAGCAACAAGCCAAGTGGGAGTGAGCGCTCTTCTAATGTCGGACATTGGAGGCGTGGATGTGTACCCATGTCGATCGTGCCCTTGAGTTTCTCGCCGTCAAAGTAGCGCAGTTCACGTGGGTCGGAGAACAGGAGGAAGTACCGCCGGCGCCTGTGAGCGCTCACCGTCAGTCAGCCCACACGAATATATAGATATATAAATAAAAGACGCTGATGGCATCGACAGGTGGACCGCGGGGGGGGGGGAGTACCACTTCTTCACACGGGCTCCCTTCTTTTCCATCCATCCATCTTTAAGAACTGCGGCAGCACAACAAGATAAGTGGAAGATGAAATCGAATAAGAAGAGAAAGGGAGAGTACTGCGGCCTCGGGGCGTGCAGCCGTTTCCACCGCCACCACATTGCGGGACAGCTTGCGAGCTGGAGGTGGTGGCAATGGAGGGCAGGCGCAGGGCGGGCACGCTCACGGTTGCGGTGGCCATGGGCGCGGTGCTGGTCCGGTGCAGTGGTGTCGGGGAGGAGAATGCCGGCAGCTCCATCCGAACAAACCCAAGACGACCTCGCTGCCACAGGGTACGTGACAGGTGTGCTGTTGAGGCCGTGTGCGTCGCACAGAACTCTTGGCCGCAGGACTCCGGTCACCAAAGGTGCTTCCAAAAAATTTGGGAAAGTATTTCATGAAGCTTAAAATTTCCATAAACAAAAAATTTCATTTTAAATAAAGTAAAAGATGGAGTGCAGGGCGGCAGCTCTGCTCTTGCTCCTGGCTCTGCTCGTGGCGGTCTGCAGCGCTGGAACTGGAGCCAGCAGAATCTCAATCGTCAACGATGCTGACGAAGGCGTCGCGATTCCCGCGTTCGATTATCCGTGGGCAGGCTTCAGGTCTCTCTTCAGCGTGTCTGGCTTTCAGCAGGCTGCCAACGATCTTCGATCTATCGTGGAGAACGCCATCTCCCACATTCACACTTCACCGGATTGACTAGGATACCCCCACCCCCCTGGTTGCAGTTCCGCCAGGCACTGTGCGCCTTTTGTGCTCATTCACACTTCCATAGAATTTGTCCACAGAATGACATAAAGTTGGTTTTTTTGCTGTGAATTTTATGTTTAATTTTACTTTTGCAAGATCATGGAGGCCGGCACGGTGGTGAAGGAGGAGAAGCCTGAGCCAGAGGTTGATTTTCTTCCTGTGCCATGCACCATCACATCTTCAGATCTAATCTTCCATCACGTTCGAGGCCTCAAGCTGGTCACACACTCAGTCACACTGGTGGTCGCCGATTTCCTACAAATCCTGGGACCCCAGCTGCACAGACTGATGAAACGCGTCTACCAGCGGATAGGACCCCACCATGGGCATGTGGATGTACCGCGCTCAATTGCGAGGGTGGTATTTGAGAACGTTGAAGAGATGTCACTGCCAACGACGGAGGCCATCATCAACTTCCTTGGAACCTGGCACCGACGGCAATATGGCTTCTCGTATGCCCTTCTCCAACCCCCTTTCACCATGAAGTGGTATGCCACTTCAGGGCGGGTCAAGTTTACCTTTGATTATCTTGTGTACACAGAGGAGGGGAGGGTGATTAGTGATGGGCGTGGATTCAGCTAAATTTTTGATCCCATAATAAAGAAACAATTTAGTCACGGCATCAAAGGGGCCGGGGTAAAAGTGAATCTTGACGCAAATCTTTAGCTTGCCGGGTGTACATGCAATTACAAGGTACAGTGCCACTCCCCCCTCTCACACTATCCTGGGCGCTAATCTTAACTTTATTACAAAAGCAGCAGGAGGCAAGCGGCCTCCACAAGCCCGGGGGAAGTTCATGAGCAGCGATCATTTTGGATCGCCCGTAAGCTCTGTTGTTCCCCCGCCCCCCATAACCACCACTTCAGTGGCGGGGGGGGTCCCACCAACTTACACAGCGATGCAAGATCATCGTAGTGTAGTGGCGGGGCCGTGCGTGACCAGGCCCAACAACAAGGGGCGCCTCGGTGGCAATTTCAACAACTACGCCACCCCCACGAACCACGCTGACCATGCGCGGCGCACCGCCGGCGATGACCGTGCCGACGGTGCCAGGCGCGCTGACCGTGGGAAGCGCGCCGCCCGGGATGACCGCACCAACTGGGGGGAGCGCGCCGCCCCCGTGAACCACACCAACTGTGCGCGGCGCGCCGCCGGCGAAGACCGCACCGACGGCGCCGGGCGCGCCGACCGTGGGAAGCGCGCCATCAGCGATGACCGCATGGACCGTCGGGAGCGCACGGCCCCCGCCGACCGCGCCAACTGCACCAACCATGGGGAGCGTACCGCCAGCGACGACCGTGCCGAGCGCACCGCGCATGCCAACCGGGCCAAGCGCGCCCGCGCCAACCATGCGGCAGGTGAGGACCATGCCGACCATGCAGGGCACTCCGCCCGTGCCGACCATGCGGAGCGCCATGCGGACCATGCCAAGCGCGCCGCCGGCGCGGACTGCGGAGAGCGTGCCGCCCGCGCCGCACGTGATGACTGTGCCATCCATGGCGACGGCGTCAACCATGCCAATCATGCCACGCATGCCCATGAGGTGCGCGCCAACATCTAAAATTCCACAAGATGGTGTGCTCACCACGTTACATGTCATTTGTTGTGTTGTACAGCGGCCACCCAACCGGGGCCTCATAATGCCCATATTGCAGGCCACCGCCTCCATTCATTCCCTCAGTTCACTTGTTGACGGAATGAATCAACAGGTAAAGCCCCTCTTTGCATTTTGCAAACCCAACCCCGCCCAGCATTCTCACCAATATTACAATACATAGCTTTCCATAGCGAAGGGGCGCGGCTACGCAACGGGCTGGGCAGTGCAGCATGCGCGAGAGTGGAATGAGGTCATGGCTGAGCGAGACTCGCGGTGGAACCACAAGACTGAGAAGGGGTGGAGCACCAACCAATGGCTGAGTCGCAACAAGAACCGCCGCCGAAGATCCGCCGCCTCGCTCGCCGCGAAGAGGGCCAGTGCGCGCGCGTTCAAGGAGGACTGCATTGCGAGGAAGTCAGCGGAAGAAGCTGCCCACCTCACCGCCGCACACTACATCGAAGTCCTTGACAAGCTCAAGCCTCAAATCATGCACGCCGCCCAGGATGCCGAGCACGCGCGGAGCGTCCTTGCAAGTGTCGAGGAGGAGATGTCGGCGCAGTTGGTGGAGGCGGCCGCCGGCACCATGAAGCTCCGCGACCAACTACGTGCGCAGGAGGAGCAGGCGGCGCGTGAACTGGACGCGGCACGGGCCCTCATGGACCGCATGGTCACGCACTTCGAGGAGGTCCAGCAAGCGGCCAAGTCGGAGGCTGCCATCCTCATCGTCGACGCCCGTGACCGGGCCATTGCCGAGCTCGCCGAGGCCACGGGGCAGCTCGCAGCCGCCCGACAGCAGGCCATCGTGCTGCAGACCGAGCTGCAGGAGATGTCGGGGCAGCTGATCGCCAGCCGTGCCAATTGGGAAGATCAGCAACGCCGGCAAGAAGCGCTGATGGCCCTCTACCACCACACCTGCCCCGATGTGCTCGGCCCAACGCTCGTCCTCCGGGTTCTCCAGAAGACGCATGCGCACGAGGCGGCCATGCTGCACCGCAAGCTGGTCGCCCCGCTCACCGGTCCCGAGCTTCGACGCCAGGGGTGGGGCGCCATCGCTCCACCCTATGTCGGTATCCAACAGTATTCGGACAACATTGCCTTTGCCGTCTTCCTACCGCCGGCCGAGCTCCAAGCCCACCGCGAAGAAGCTCTCAAGTTCTTCAAGCTCCTTGCCGATTCGACGCAACCACTGCCCCGCAAGGACCCAATTGGCTTCGTCGGGAAGTGCAATGGCTTTGGGTGGCGTGCGGCGATGACACCAGGGCAGCCATGCGGGCACTACGCCCTCATGCCTGGCCAAGCCCGTCGAGAGCTTTGGGAAGCCAACCGGCATCGAGGTCTCGCATTCGTCCAGGCCCTTGAGAGGGCGGTGCGGTCCCTACTTCCCGCCATCTTCAACTCGCGTGTCCAGCTCATCCAGTCCATCGGCCTCCCAACCATCGAGGGCAGCTGCGCATCCACCAACTTCTTCATCACCCAGAACTACCAAGCCCGCCCCCATTTTGACCCCTTCGACCACGAGTTAGGGTGTGTAGCTTGCCCTTCCCCGCCATCCCCAGCCTTGTAATGCCACTCACTACCAACCCTTTACAGGTTTGCCTGGGCACAAGCCTTTGAGGAACATGAGCCCAACTGCCCACGAGAAGCCCAAGGCCTTTCCTGCCGTGCAGATTGGCACTTCATCCTACCAGAGTATGGCGCCAACATCCGTATCATGGACGGCCATGTCCTGGTGTGGGACAGCGTGCACACCATGCATGGTACCGTCCTGGGACCCCGCCACCCTGATGGTTGCAAGTCTATGTGCTGGGTGGCAGTAACCCAAGTGAAGCGTGATCTGATATGGCGTATCCTCAAGCAGTCGCATGCATAAACCAATACTCATTCCTTTTCATCACCATGTTTTATTGACACCAGCGCCAACATGTGTTGATGACACCACATAGTCCACATACCGAGGCGCCGCTTCCAAGGTGCCCAGTGCCCAGCTTCCCTCCTCCCTTCCGTGCACCTTCTTACCCTTCTTGAGATATCCACCATACTGATGTTGTTCCAGCCGTAGATTCGTCAGCAGTTGCTGCCGGACCGCGCCCTCCTTGCCGAACTTGAACCGGCTCGTCATGTGCTGAAGGATCGTCTTGTTACATGAGTGCTTCCCCTCGAGCGCGTAGTTACCGAACTTCTCGATGCCGCCGTACTGCTCGAGGTAGTAGCCGATGTGGTAGATGAACACGTGAAGGTATGGTGTGACCTCATCCCGTCCCCAGCACTTGACGTAGAGCCGGCCGAGCTCCCGCGCTTCCGCCTTCCATTGCTCCTCCGTGATCGAGACATGCGCCTGGACAAGCAGCGATACTAACTCGTGATACCGACGCCAGATCTCCTCCAGCAGCCTTGTCTGCTCCTTCTGGGGCCATCGACGGCGGATTCCAGCAAGGAAGAGCTGATGATTGGAGATGATGGCAAGTGCCTGAGGCCGGTTGATGCCAGCGGCAGAGAACCGAGCGAGGAATGTCGTCCGGTCGGGTGATGGGGCAGGCATGTCGATACCGCACTCGTCACGTAGGATCTTCTCCCATTCGCTCGCGAGTGAGTCCTCATCATCCTCCTTGTCAGCCCGGAGCTCCAGGGTAAGTAGGCTGAACAGCTTCGCCGTGACCCGCATGATGAGGTGGAGTGCACATGGAATGATTCGCTTCATCGGCAGGTCCACCAGGCGAGGACCCCGGATGCCCCAGTTTCTCCGCGCAAACTCCTCAGCACCATGCTTCGAGCGTACCTATACCGCCTCCCTTACATGTTAGTCTCACAGTCATTGCCTATGCATGAGATCAACATACCGTTGTGTGAAATAATCTCTCTTTCTCGGCCCAGTCCTCCCGTGTTCTCAGGGGCCATGCGTCAATGCTCATGTCACCAAGGAGCTCCTTTGAGCAGAGACACCAGCAGCACTTCCATGTTGTCTTCGTGTTGTAGACATCGTAGAGATTCAACACCTTGACCAGTGCCGCCATGTCCAGAACCAGAACTGTCCGTACATGATAGGTTCGCCCCTCCGCCATTACCTGCCGTGTTTCTGAGAGACAGGGGGTTATTCAACCAGCTGACGCCCTTACCACAGGTCCCAATTTGTCACATACCATGCAGGGTCTTGATGGCCGTGAATGTGGTGTGCAGCTCCTCCTGCAGGATGTCGAGCGTCTCCCTCCCCGCAAAGATTGTGAACACGTGGCACTGATGTGAAGACTTTGTCTTGGCCAGTGGGTCACCCGTGCAGATGATCTCGAGTCCTCCGATCTCCTCGCTCAGCTTTCTGTTGCCAGTCATCCGAGCATTGTCAAATCCGAACTTGAGCGTGATATGGTCTTCCGGCCTGTCCGCCATTACCTTGGGTAGAAGCCACCGCAAGTACATTGGAATATCCTGTGCCAAGGCATAGGTGAGTTCTTAGTTACCCCATCCCCCACTTCAAGAAGTGTTGCTAACATACAATTTATCTCTGGATCGCCAAGCCGCTTGTTGAAGAACTCCACCTCGCTTACTAGGTACTCCATCACCTCTGTATTGTCCTTGATCAGCTCCTTCACGCTGTGTGCCTGGGTACACACAGCACACACAACAATATGCTCAGCCACCAATGGGACCATTGCAACAGGACCACCACAGAACCTATACCATACCATTGGTTGGCCATACACTGATTCCAGAGTCTGTTCGCAGAGGTGTCGTTTCCTCTCCAGCTCTGTCGGCAGCTTCACCCGGTACTTGCCGTAGGCCGCCTCCCGCTCTTGTTGTATCTGTTTGAGCAGCGCTTCTTCGCTTTCCTTCATCTTCCGAACTTCGCGATCTCGCTCCTCCTGCGCCTCTTGCCGATCTCTCACCGTCTCTCGTCGCCCTGCCAGGTCTTGACACCGCATGCAGCTTGCCGGACAGGAGTGCCTCCTCGCCGCTTCGTGTTCCTGCCTCGTCTTGCTGCTTCCAAGCTTCTTTGGGCATCCTTCATGGCGGCATGGCAGCATCCCCGGCTGCCGCTTCAGCTCGGTTCGTCTTCCCACCCACTTGACGCAGCACTCACAGTCGGACATGTCACACCCATGCTGGGCCAGTTTTCGTTCGTGGTTACATGCAGCGCTCTTCGACAAATACCTCATTCGCTCTTGTGTCTGTGGGTCAATATGCCCACACAGACGATGCCGGCAAGCGAAGGTGGACATAGTGGTGGTGTGTCAGCCTGTTGTGGCGAAAGGGTGAAATGGGACAATATTTTCATTTTTATTCTTTTAAATGTTGACCGCTCCAGCTCACACGCGCCAAAGGGGGAAAAAGGGGGGATTTTTGAATCACATTCCACCCTCTTGGCACGCAAGGCGAATCTGCCTTGGTCCGTTTGTGACGCCCTACCGCAGTGGGTTATTTCCTGGAGAAATGAACCGTATCCAGGACGTCACTTGCCATCCGGTGAAGTGACATTGACAAAATCGTACGCAGCTCATCATGATTGAAATGTTTTGACAAGCTGCGTCGTTGTGGACTCACGGTTACTCGTTCCTTTCTTCTTCATGACCGGCAGTCGGGCAGCATTGGCACGCCTATTCACATAGATATCGACTACGAGTACTTGCCTCCTTGTCTATGCGTGCTGCTTCAGTTCATCTTTTGAAGACGTCCCTGACCAACTCACGGCTTCCTGTTGCTCTGGTCCAGTTTGTACAACATCAAGCTCTCGGGTTGGCACTTTGGTCGGCTCTCGACGCAGGTGGTGAGCGACCCCGCAGCAAACGACGGCGTCGTCCGTGTTCATCTGTACACCTCACCTCGCCCTTCTCTGTGGTGCTGTTTGCCGTTCCACCCCAGCATGGCTGACGGTGTGTGCTCTGCTGTCGTGCAGAGACGAGATTTCGTTCCGCGTCGATCTCGACTTCCACTACTCGGCTCTTCTCATCTCTGGCGGCGGTGATGCCTCAGTTAACGTCATTCTAAATGTACCTGCACCAAGGCTGCACGAACCTACACGTTGCTTGATCGCAGCTGGCTGCTTCTCGTTCTCTAATGGTGTCGCTGCCCTCTCTCAGATGGACATCGATTTGGTGTTCTTGAACCGCGGTGGCGAGCCGCAAGTCTACGCCGGGTCGGTCAACCCCAACCTCCAGAAGTTTGATGTATCCGTGCACGGCGGCGCTTCGTACGTGCTGCTGCCCTTCCATCTGCGACCGTTCGCGCTGCACGGGTGTGCATGAATGGCTAACACTCGCTTTGTCAGGTGGTTCTATGGCGTGTTTGTCGACATCTTCAAGGGCAAGATAAAGGACGCCTTCGTCTCGGCCCTGAAGCAACAAGTGACCAATGCCATCTCGGACATCAACCAGCAGTACCACCCCTCTCTTATCGTCCTTGCCAATGTTTCCTTCTTATTTGGTCTGACTGGTATGACCGATTAGGTACGTTGCCAGCTTCCCGGTCAAGACGGCGGTGAACGATGTTGTCGGCATCAATTACGCTCTCGTGTACGAGCCCGTCAACCCTTACATTGCGTCCTTTGGCGCCGTCACCAATCACGTCGGTACGCAAGTTGGCTTTGTTGTTGTTTCAATTTGCTCTCGATCACTCTAGTCTCACCCGTTCTGCGTGCAGGCCGCTTCTATTGGCTCAACGGCACCACCAACTGCCCCTACCCTTCGGGCGAAATGATCCCAGGTTCGTACTTGCCCGGGCACCATAATTTCCCCGATCAATCGGCTCATGAGCTCACGAGGTGCGGTCAGACTTGGAGCAGTTGGGTGACAGAAACCTACAGCTCATGGCGCACGAGAGCTTCATCACCTCTGTCGGCTGCGCCTATCTCGCCGCGGGTACATTCACTCGCTTCTCACCCCGAGGCGCAACCTTGTTCTCACGGCTCAGTTTCTTTCTCCTTCAGGCAAACTAGCGCTCATCTTGGATCAGTCCTCCATCCCGGCCAACTTCCCCGTGCAGTTGAACACGACCTATTGGCAGTTCTTTTTGCCCAATTTGTACGCCTCCACCACCTATTCCCTCACAGTTCGCACTACGTCCAACGGTGTGCCAACTGTCAAACAACATCACCTGAACACAGGTACTTCAAGTTCCCGAATGCTGGGATGAAGTTTGAGGTGGTGGGCACCTCACCTCCTGTGACGACCATCGGCACCACTGGTACACGCCACACTTCTGCGGGTCAACACGTAACGTTGTATTGTCTCAACGCCCATTCCCCCCAAATCGTTGTACTCTGCAGCGCTTGGCGAGACGATGACCTTCAACACCACCTGCTATGCCATCCTTAGCGACGGAACAACGGTTCCCGCCTTCACGCTCGGTACCGACGTCTCTATCGGATTCACAGTACGAAATGACACCTCCAGCTTCTTCTGCTCGTGTGCGTTGGTGGCAGCTGCGTTGCGTTGCGTGCACTAACGTACGTTTCAGGTGGCTCTCACGAAGGGCAACCTCACGGCAAACTTTGATTCGTTCAAGGTCGGCCTAAGCCTGCTGGTACGGCACCGCCGACCTCGCCTCGCGCATGCGTTCTACTTTCTCAACAGAAACTGATCCTTCTTGTGCTGTACCCTCCACTCGGCGACAACATGACATGACGGTGTCATCACGCTGCAGGCATCTGCCATCGGCACGTTCGACGTGGCGCTGCTGCAAACCGTCGCTGACTTTGTCGTGTCGGACATCTTCATGCCGATCCTCAACGGCTATGGTCGAGAGGTACGACTAGCCTTCATAGTAATTGCCGCCCTGCTCGTTGAACGTCGCCTCACTCGTGTCCACTTCACCAACCATGCAAAAGGGCATCCCGTTGGCCTACATCTCGTCGAAGAGCCTCACGCTGTCCAACACCACCCTCAGCTTCCGCCCGCACTATGTAGTGGTCAGCACCGACTTCAACATCAACCTCGATCCTGCCCTCACCGCCTAGACTTCATTCGCGACCCTCAACCCTCAAGTCCTCTTCTCTTTCGTCTCATCTCGACCGCCTGCGGTCTTGTACATTTGTTTTTATTTTCATCTTCTTTTCCATCTTTCAAATTGGCCACGTAGCAGAGGAAGAAGCGAGAGATCACATCTAGATGCAGGGACAAGATCCGTCGATTCTGCGACCGTCTGCGTGGGTAGTGCGCACGTCCAAGGTGACTGTCACTGGAAAGGAGGAATGGATTCGGCTGGGCTTCGAGGACAAAGATCTGCCGCGCCTCTACAACGCCAAAGACGTGCTCGAGGAGGTGGCCTTCATGTACCAGACCGGCGTGGGCGTCTATGTACGCTTGCCCTCCTTCTGATCAAGATGAAGATTTTGTTATTTCATTTTACTTAAATCGGCGAGATGGCGACTCACCCCCTCCTTTACTGTCTTCTGCGCTCAGGATCGTGAAGTCTATGCCACACCAGGTACGTCACGTTGATTGTCACATGATCTCAGAAGCGCACGCAAGAGGACACTCTTCGTGACTGACGCTGCGATCTGAGCGTGCTGGCACAGTCATCCCGCAGCTTGCCAAGAACGTGCGTACGTTGAAGGACTTTGCCCAGGTGCGCGGCTGGTTCGCCATCACGCTCGGCCCCCGGAAGCTGAAGGAGGCTGCGGTCTTGCCGTCGAGCGAGGAGGAGGAGAAGCCCAACAAGAAGGACGCCTCCGTCGCCACTGCTGAGGGCGAGCAGAAGAAGAGTGACGCCGTCTCCGCTGCCGCCGACGTCGATGAAGAAGACCTCGAGGACGAGCAGTACGGGGAGGGCTTCGAAGAGAGGATGAT
>CDFB01059010.1:0-11896 GCA_000826425.1 Acanthamoeba lugdunensis | reverse complement strand
GATTGGCAGTTGTCGGAGGGGCCGATGCCGATCTTCACGGTGGCGGACCGGATGCCGGACTACTTGGTGCGGCCCAAGCCGCCCAAGCACTCGGAGAAGCTCTTCTCCGACGACGAGGACGACGTCGTCTTCCTCTAACTCAAGGGAGGGGACCACCTGCTGTCCTCCCTGTCCTCCCTCTTCACGGCCAGCCAGCCAGCCTCGGCCCTTTCCTTCCACTCATCACCTTCCCATGTACAGTCGCAAGAAGAGGGAACATAGAGGGCAAGAAAAGAAAAAAAAGCAGAGAAACGCAAAAGAAAAAGAAAGCAAGGCCTGCATGAAGAGAAGCAGGCCAGAGGAGGGACCACCCACGAGCGCCAGCCCCAGTGGAAATGGGGTCAAGAAGAAGGCGAAGACGAGTCAACCAGCCACCACAATTGGCAATCAGCTGGCGCGCATGGTGGACAACCGCGCGTGCGCCGATGTTGAGTTCCTGGTGGGCCAAGAGGGCACGCCAGTCTACGCGTCCAAGGTCATCCTCATGGCCCGCTCGCCTGTCTTCGAAGCCCTCCTCAGCGCCAACTTTCGCGAGGGCCAACCTCCGCCCCCCTCATCATCAGTAGAGACTTCTTCTTCGTCGTCGTCGTCGTCGTCGTCGTCAGAGACGTCATCCACGCTACCGCCGGTGTTCTGGCATTGGGTGGAGATCCGAGACATAGAGCCGCGCACCATGCGCCACCTGCTCCACTGCCTCTACACCGACCAGCTCCACCCTGACCTCGTCACACCACCACCAGTTACCGACGACAACCCAAGCCCGACCCAACAGGAGCGGGACCTGGTGGCGCTCCATGTGGCGGCCGATCGCTACCTGGTCGACGTGGTCCAGGCGCTGGTCAAGCACGAGCTCGTGCAGCACTTGAACTGTCACAAAGCCAACGTGCTGCCGGTGTTCGACCTGGCCCTGGCCGTCACGCCTACCCTGGCCATGCACGGGTGCCAGCCCTTCATCGAGGCCCGCGCCGAGGACTTCCTGGGCGGCGCTAACCCAGCGACGGAGGCCCAGTGGCTGAGACTGCCGCCCGCTGCGGCCGCCCAGGTGGTCAGCATGGACCTCGAAGGCATCGCCGAAGTCAATATCTTCCGCGCCATCTGGCGGCGGTACGAGCACCACCTCCTCGAAGCGGCCGAGGCGGAGGCGAAGAAGATGGTGGCGGGCCTGATCGACGGCCTCCAGCTGGATCTGATGACCATCGACGACCTCGTTGAGGTGGTGGAGCCCAGCGGCCTTTTGACCGACGCCCAACTGGCCGCGGCCTTCAAGCGCGCCGCGACCACCCACCGCTTCTTCATCGACGACCTGCCGGCCAGGCTGTCATACTCCTTCAATGATCGAGTCCCGCTCAAGCCTATGGAGCCCTTCGCTGTCTGGAGCTGCAGCGTACAACGGACAGCGTGGCAGGGCAACAACTACGAGATCGACCTCCGCTTCGCCACAGGCGGCGCTTGCACCCACCGTGTGGTCGCCAGCCTCTTGGCCAAGGGCATCACGGCCACGGTCTTCCACAACCGCCACCGGGTCCTGGCCCACTGCGTACCAGACACGCCAATTTCCGTGCCAGGCAAGCTGCTGGTGCCCTTCACCGTGGACCCATCGGGCACTACCCACAATCAGATCACAATCCTTGTCCAAGTCCCCACCCTGAGCTTCTACAAGGGGGAAGAGTAGACACTTGCCCAACCCCCTTGTCTCCCTCTTAGTCTTCGTCATCGTAATTGTCAATCATCGCCCGCTCTTTTTTTCTGGCGGATAGATCCCTGGGCGAGAAAGGCGACATTCCGATGTGCAGCCGCCCACGTTGCACCGCCTGCTCCCCTGGCTCTACCCTGATACCCGCGCATCGCCGCCTTGAATCTGGCCCTGGCTGTGGAGGCTGCGCTTGGGCTGGCCACAAGCGCGTGGCCCTTCGTTTTAGTGTTCTTCACCCCGAGAATGAAAAGGAGCACCCCAGAACCTGCCAAGGAGGCATCGGCCACCACCACCATGAAGAAGCCAAAGACGGCGGACCAGCGGCCGGCAAACTTCACCGACCAGCTGGCGAGCATGGTGGACAACCCCCTCTGCGCCGACGTCCAGCTCCTGGTGGGCGAGGAGGCCACGCCTGTCTACGCGTCCAAGGTCATCCTCGTGGCCCGCTCGCCCGTCTTCGAGGCCCTCCTCAGCGGCAACTTCCGCGAAGGCCAACCTCCGTCCTCGTCGTCCTCATCTTCAGGGTCTTCCGAGACGGGTACCTGGGCGTCGTCGCTGGCGCCGGTGTTCTGGCACCGGGCTGAGATTCGCGACATGGAGCCGCGCACCATGCGCCACCTGCTCCACTACCTCTACACCGACCAGCTCCACCTCGACCTCTTCGCGTCATCGCCCTCAACCAAGTCCGCCAAAGGCGAAATGGACGACACGACCCAAGTGGAGCGGGATCTGGTGGCGCTCTACGTGGCGGCCGATCGCTATCTGGTCGGCATGGCCCCAGACCGGGTCAGACGCGTGCTCCAGAAGCGGTTAAACCGCGAGGACGATTATTCCAACGTGCTGCCGGTTTTCGACCTGGCCCTGGCCGTGGCGCCCAAGCTGGCCGAGAGCCTGTGCCAGCCCATCATCGAGGCCAACGCCTCCCTGTTCCTGGGTGACGACGACGACGGCATGGAAGCCCAGTGGCTAGGCCTGTCGGAGGCTGCGGCGGCCCGTGTGGTAGGCATGGATCTCGACGGAATAGATGACGTCGACCTGTTCCGTGCCATCCAGCGGCGCTACGAGCACCACCTCGCCAAGGCCATGGGGCCTGGCGACGACGACAACGACTACAGCGATGGCGAAGGCGACGGCGAGGACTCAGGCAGCGACAACAGCGACAAAACGAAAGAGGACAGTAGAAGAGAGAGGAAGAGAGAAGCAGCCAGCATAGCGGCAAAGAGGAAGGTGGCAGCTCTGCTCAAGGGCATCAACATGAAGCTGATGAGCGCCGACGAGCTCAACGAAGTCGTGGAGCCGAGCGGCCTCCTCACCGACTCCCAACTGAGGGCGGCCTACAAGAAGGCGGCGCTCACCCACCGCTACGTCATCAAGGACCTGTCGGGCTCGATGTTTCACTTCCTGGCGGAATCTGTCCGTGATGTGCCGCACCGCGGGGCGCAAAAAAAGGTCAGGTGGAGCATCTTTGTGAAACGGATCAACGCGACCATGCGCGACCACGAGGTCCACTTGCTCGTCAAGGGTTCTCGCCTGCCCGACCGTCTCTCTGCCGAGGGGGTGCAGATCAAGATCTACCTCGACCGCCGCCTCGTGAAATCCTTCTGCGCCGGGGACGAGACGGTGGTCACCATGCCTGGCGAGCTGAGAGTCCCATTCACCGCGCGGCCCGACTCGAAGAGGCTGACCATCCTCGTCCGCGTGCCCCCCACCGCATTCACCGAGTGTGCAAAGCAGAAAAAGCAGAAATAAAAGAAGATGGCCAGGAGTTCGAAGTGTCAGCGCAGAGGGTGGTCCCCTATGGCCTTCGGCTTTGGTTGTGGTGGCAAGGCTGGCGCTGGTCGATGCCCTGTTGGCGGCGTTGTTTTATGGCCTGCTCGGCTGTTTGTCTTGATCATCTTCCAGGATTTTTGGCACAAGGCGACATTCCGACGTACACCCGCCCACGTTGCGCCGCCTGCTCCACAGGATCTATACCGACTGCACCACCACTTTGGATCTGGCCCTGGCCGTGCACCACCACCTTGGAGCTGGCCCTGGCGGTGGAGGGCTGCGCTTGTGGCAAGCCCATCAGTTGTTTATTCTTCACCAGGAGATGAAAAGGAGCACGCCAGAACCCACGAGGGGAGGCATCGACCAGCGCCACCGCCGCCGCTACCAAGAAGCCGAAGACGGCTGACCAGCAGTCCCCGCAGGCGACCGACTTAGGGGACCAGCTGGCACGCATGGTGGACAACCCCCTCTGCGCCGACGTCCAGCTCCTGGTCGGTCAAGAGGGCGCCCCCGTCTATGCGTCCAAGGTCATCCTCATGGCCCGCTCGCCCGTCTTCGAAGCCCTCCTCGGCGGCAACTTTCGCGAAGGTCAACCTCCCTTGCCTTCCTCTTCGTCATCGTCATCGTCTTCCTCTTCATCTTCATCGTCACCGTCGGAGGCGTGGGCATCGTCGCTGGCGCAGGTGTTCTGGCACCGGGCGTTGATCGACGACATGGAACCGCGCACCATGCGCCACCTGCTCCACTTCCTCTACACCGACCAGCTCCACCCCGACCTCACCGACGACGACAACGACTCCACCTACCCTACCCAACAGGCGCAGGACCTGGTGGCGCTCTACGTGGCGGCCGATCGCTACCTGGTCGCAAAGGCCCAGACTCTGGTCAGGAAAGAACTCGTGCAGCGCTTTGACGACGGCTACCACGACTACAACGTGCTGCCGGTGTTCGACCTGGCCCTGGCCGCGGCGCCCGAGCTGGCCATAAGCGCGTACCGATCCATCATCGAGGCTCACGCCTCCCTGTTCCTGGGCTACCAAGACGAATCCATTGAGGCCCAGTGGATAAGCCTCTCCGACTCTGCGGCGGCCAGCGTAATCGGCATGGACCTCGAGAGAATCGACGAGATCGACGTGTTCCGCGCCATCCAGCGGCGCTACGAGCACCACCTCGCCGAGGCCAAGGAGCCTGGCGACGATGACAACGGCGACGAGAAGAACAAGAAGAGAGAAGCAGCGATCGAAGAGGCGAAGAAGAAGGTGGCTGGTCTGATCATGCGCATCAATTTGAGGCTGATGAGCGCCAACGAGCTCACCGAGATCGTGGAGCCAAGCGGCCTCGTCACCAACGCCCAACTGATTTCGGCCTTCCGTTACGCGGCACTCACCCAACGCTTCCTCATCCAGGAACTCTACTCCTCTCACGACCTGGTGGACTTTTTCAATGACGGAAAGAGAAGGTGGAGCGTCGATGTGAAACGGACCGTTACGGCCCAGCTACGCGGTCTACCTCCGCATCAAGTCGGGTCCCGATGGTTCTACTCGCCTGCCCTACCTGTCGGCCAAGGGCGTCATAATCACGATCTACTGCGGCCGCCGCCGAGTGGAATCCTACTGCGCTGCGGCCTCGACGGCTGTGCGTGTGCGTGTGCGTGTGCGTGTGCGTGTGCGTGTGCGTGTGCAAGAATTGCCTTTGACCGGGTCGAGCCAAGGGGAGAACAGTTCGGAGTCCAGCCTGTAGAAAACAAAACTCAAGTCACAAAGAAGCAGTGAACAAATTAAGGGTCCAGTTCCCTTTGCTTTATTTCTATTTTTTGGGCTGTAGTCAGATCGCGATTTGAAGAATGCACAAGAAAACAACGGCAAATAGAAAAATTTGAAGCATTTATTTTTTTTTAATTTGGCGGTTGGTGGTCTTTGTTCTGCGCGCGCAGCCCGCGTGCTGCCTGCCGAGCCTGGAGAAACTGCACGATTGTGTGGTGAGCACATGATTGACAGCACAAAAGAGAGGACGAACCTGTACAAGCGCCTGCAGGTCCTGGATGTCTTGAGGAGTCTCCACCTGACTGTTGTCGTCCTCCTGAACCTCCTGCTCGGGGTGGCTTGCCAGGTCGTGTAGGTACTCCTGCACCATTGCCTGATGTTGGGCGCGCCAATCGTTGGTGTTCCTCATGTTGAGTGGTTGGATGTCCAATGGAGGTAGTTCCACCAGCAGGCTGTCGAGGTCGAGGCTGGAATCGGACGAGCTGCGGGAGAGAGGTGGGGCTGGGGAAGCAGCGGCGGCCAGAACATGCACCTTTTTGAAGTGGTTTCTAAAGTTGCCGAGGTAGGTGTAGTTCTTGCCACAGCCAGGATAGGGGCAAGTGACGGGTGAGGGTGTTGGTCGCTTTCGCTTGTTGGATGTGGGCTTGTGGGATGAGGGCAAAGCAGAGGATGTGCATGAGGCCAGGGCTGTGGGGTTGGAGGGCGAGGGCGAGGGCGAGGGCGAGGGCGAGGGCGAGGGCGAGGGCGAGGGCGAGGGCGAGGGATGGTGTGAAGAGAAAGAAGACGAAGAGGACGAAGAGGATGATGATGAGGGTGAGGGATGATGTGAAGAGAAAGAGGATGAAGATGTGGAGGGCGAGGCTGTCAAGGGATTGTTGGGCAAGGGCAGGTCTTCGTCCATCACATCAACTTTCTCCTTGCCCTTCTTGGTGACGCGTGGGCGCTTGGTTGGTCGTTTGGCGGGGAGCGGTGTTGAAGCTGGTGTGGGGCTAAGACAAATCATTAGTATGGAGGCCTGGTGGATAAGTGGGAGGAGAAGTACAGTGCAAGTGCTGAGGAGGTTGGGACTGAAGGTGTTGGCGTCACGATCTGACAATGCAGTTTGATCAGCAGTGATTATCAAAACATTGCTAAAACAGGACGTACCTGATACACAGCATTGTGGACACGCTGTAGGAGGATTGGCTTGGTATCGTTGCTTCGAAAGTAGATGTTGCGTACTTGTAGAAAGGTCTTGAGCTGTGGTACCCGGACTGCACCACATAGTTAGTTCCCAATCACTCTTGTGTAGCTGAGCACCACAGCATGACGTACGTTCACCTGTTCGGAATGTGCGAATGCTCCTCTCCACCTCCACTGCCACATTCTCCGGTGCCTCACTGTAGACCACTTGGCGCTTTTTCTTTGCCTCACCCCGTCGGCGTGCTGGCCACAAGATACAAAGTTATGAGCTTTGTGCCCATGTGTCATGGAACACGCACACGCGCACGCGCATGCGCACACACCACCGCACACGCACACGCACACGCACCACCGCACACGCACATGCACACGCACACGCACCACCGCACACGCACCACCGCACACGCACACGCACCACCGCACACGCACACGCACCACCGCACACGTACACGCACCACCACACACGCACACGCACACGCACACGCACCACCACACACGCACAACACCTTGGAAGGGTACCTGTTTCCACAATTGCTCTGCGTTTGTAGTGTTTGCGCAGGATGATGGCGTTGGGGGTGTTACGGAAGGCGTCTCTCTTCTGACGGGTGGCGATGACCTTATTCCACTGAGCGCGCTGCTGCTCCGACACCTCAAGGCCCAGGTGACTGAAGATGTCAATCAGGGATGCGCCACCTGACACACATATAAGTTAGTAAGTTCCAACGAGTCTAGATGTGTGGCAGGGACTCGGGAGGGGGGTGGACCTTCGTTTCGTTCGAGGATACCAGCGTCAAAGAGCGCAGAGTACATAACTGTCCAATTGCGCTCTTTGTTGACACGTTTACACACCGTGCCGTTCAAAGACTCAAGCTGGATGGTGCTATACCCGTGTGTGTAGCGTTGGCAGTCTGCTATGTAGCCGTTGATCAGTGCTTGTAGACGATCCAGTGCTTCCTGGTCGCATGATGGATGCACCTGGGGTTCTCTCGGGTTGCGAGGTCCATGAAGGCAGCTTGTGTGGCTCTGCTCGGTGACGTGGCTAATGAATGAGCGCATGTGTGCACAGAATGCTGTCTCCTTGCGCGAGTGCACCTTCACACCTTGTCAGTACACGTTGAAGGTGAGTTGTGCTTCACAAGAACAATGTGGAGAGAAAAGGGTACCGATCAGGAAGTGCTGCTTCAGCTTTGCGGCAACGTTGTGCAGCACAGGGAAGTCGGAGCAAAGGTTGGTCACGTTTTTTAGAAGCCCCTTGGCGTAGTGATTGGGGTCGCGGTTGGTGATGACTGAGCTGCCCAAGTGCTCCCGCACAAGAGTCTGAAGGTCCGTGTCACCATCAGCTACCACAGAAGTGACCACGACCTCCTTCTCCTAACGTATGACCAGCAATCAGCTTTTTATCCACAGATTCAAAACATTGCACATGAGCACAACACACATACACCACAGGCACGCACCTTGAGGTGTTTGAAGATTTGTGTGGTACCATCACCCTCAGCTGTGTTCGATGTCCCCATGTAGGTTCGTAGTGGGTGTTGGGTTGTGCCTGATCCCGTGTCCTTGAGCATGTGGTGACGGGCAATGATTCCACCCTCGTGTGGGCCTTGGCAAGAAGGAGGTGAGATTCCATGTATTGGACTACCAAGTGGTGTGTGTACCTGCTTGTGCATCTCGTGCAACAGTTGATATCTCATTCGCATGCCAGTGCCGGGAGGAGTACCGTGTGTCAATGGCAATGTCTCTACTCTTTCGCCCACGAAGAACACGAAGCTGCTTCTCACATGAGAGGTCAGTGAGCGCGGTCACTGCCGGGGCGATCTGGATCAAATATCCGCGAAAAAAAAAAAAAAATCAATAAACAACAAGATCATGTGGCCAATCTTCAACACAAGATCTGGTGACATACCAAGTTGCGCTGGATACGTGCATAGTTCTTCTTGCTGATTGGGAGAATTCCACCTGCGAGTGCCCAGACCGACTCCATTCTCTCGAATCCGATCCCATTCAGGGACCACGCGACGACGAGGCGTGTAGGGGCAGCTTGGCGAGATGGATTTGAAGGTACCGGTGAAGTGCTGTGGAACTTGCAGGTGAAGCCACAGTTCTTTGAGCTACACCGCAGGGTGGGGTGAAATCCGCCATTCTTCTCCCCCCATCGCTCGCACTGCAGTTTTCCGGCGTGCCCGCAGTAGGGGCATGCGAGCAACGAGATCAGGTTGGCAAATTGACGGAGTTCGATGAGCCCCCAGGAGTGGCGTGGGGTGGCTTGCGCATGTGCCCGGGTTTGTCGCCGTGGGGTGGGTGATGCACTTCGACACCGTTGGCCTCGCTGTATCTTCCCCCATCTTTTTTTTCGTTCCTTCTGTGCTTGTGTTCGTTCCCTCTTCGCCTCCGCCCCTCTCTCCATAGCTGCTTGCTCCTCCGCCTCTTGCTTCTGCTTCCTCTCATCATCACGTCGTTGTTTCTCCCGAGCTCGTCGTGCAGCAGCAGCTTGGGTCTTCTTTCGTTTGCGCCTCTCTTGCTGTTCTTCTTGGGTTGGGACATAGCCACCACGCAGGACACCCTCTTCGCAGTTCATTGCTCTCCTCTGTGTGCATGCTTGCCTTCGCCAACCAACTGCCAATCTTCTCCTTCCTCGAAGTGTTTGGCTGCAATTCAGTTTTACAGACATACCATGAATGCCAAGCCAAGAACGACTTTTCGGCCCACATTCTTCAAATCGTGATCTGACTACAGCCCAAAAAATAGAAATAAAGCAAAGGGAACCCAATGTGATGTTAATTTCGGCGTTTCTTCGACAGTAAAAAATTACACTGTCGTCAAAACGCGGAGATGGCGCAACAACAGGAGAGCGCAACGGCTGCTGGTGGGCGCGTGAGCATCACGAGGGAGCGCCTGGTGGCTGCGAATCGGGACGACAGCGCGGCACAGCGGGAGCTGCTGGATGAAGCTGTGCGTGTGCTGCTCGCCTTCACCCCCGCCCCCTCGACCAAAGTCGACAAACCGCTCGTAACCACCAACGCTGACCCGTACGTCGACCTGGTCGACGATGCTGAGCCCGACACTAACGACGACGACGCCGGCCTGCAAGACGATGACGACGAAGCTGGCAGCGACGACAACGACGACAACAATGAATACGGTGACGACAACATTGATTACGGTGACGACGATCACCAATACTTTGGCGTCATCATGACCTGTCTTCGCACGTGCGCACCTCTCTCTTTTAAGGGTCCAGTTGGGTGAAATCCTCGAATTGGGTGAAATTATGGCTTGGTGCTAACCCTCTGGCCTGCTCCTGCTGCTTTTCATCTCACAAATGGGTGTGTATTGATGTTTTTTTTGAGGTCAGGAGCGGTGCTGTCGGAAGACGTCGTCCGAGTCGAGGTAGATCTTCTCGCCGGCGAAGAGCCGATTCTGCGCGTCCCACGGCATGAGGATCACCAACCGACAGTGGAACGTGCGCCCCGAAGCCTTGTAGCCCTGCCATTGACCTGTCCCCAAACAACCATCATCATCATCATCATCATCAGCCAAGTCTTGACCTGTGTTTTTTTTTTTTTCCATGTGTGGTACCTTTGTGTGTGGCGGTGAGCAGCACCTCCTGCACCACGCCCTGTGGTCCAATCTGGTGCATTGCAACAAAACAACACAGAACGTGATGATGACGACGATGTTGATGGTTGGTGATGGTGACGAAGGTTAGCCACAAGAGAAGAGAGAGGCAAGGACGCCGAGGGGCGTGGTGCACAGCTCGTACGAAGAGGTCCAGCGTCTCGAAGTTGGCGTCGGGAAAGGCTTTGAACAGGTCCGCGTAGTAGTCCTCCACGCCGCCACGACCCCGCCACCCGTGCCCTGATTCGAAAAATGGAAGTTGTCAGTAAAGGCTCATCATGTAGCAACATCGTCATCGGCATTGCCACGACCAGCACAGCACCTGTGGAGCAATCCTCGATCGAGCAGTCCTGTGCAAAGCACTGTGCGGCCTCCTTGCCGTCCTTCTTCGCCCGTGCCAGTGCTGAGGTACGCTCAGAAGTGTGGTCATAAAAGGGTGGCATTGATGTGACGAGTGGTTATGGGGAGGGACAAGGTACCGAGACGCTTCCAGGTGGCGCGCACGTCTTCGAAGTCCTCCGCGGTAAGTGGCAGGCGAAACCGATCGAGGATCTCCTCCTTGGGCGGCACCCGCAGTGCACCACGCCCGAACCTCTCCTTCCTGCCACCACAAAAATGTATTAATTTTATTAATAATTGCAAAAATAGTTCTATTTTGAATTGAAATATTGAGATAATAATAAATAAATAAAATGAAAGGCATGGGCGTACCGCCAGGGAGTGGGGGGCACGTAGTTGGAGGAGGTGAGGAGCAGGGCGGCACCGAGCCCCACGGCTGCGCCCAGCGCGAAGGCGTAGCCCGACCACCAGCCCCGTGCCGGCGGCAGCTGTGATGACGCGCTGCCCCCCGCTGCTGCTGCTGCGCTCTGCAGTTCTGCCACCCCAGCTGCCGCCGTTCGTTCATTCGTGACCGGTGTACGTCCACCGCCCCACGGCCAGACCCAACCACTTCCCCACCACCTGCCGCCATTCCCCTCCATCTTTTCTTTTTCTTTCTGCTTTGCGTTTCATTTTCTTTGTTTTTCTTCAGCTAGCGGCTTCTGGCCGGTAAAATCGGGCAAGGGGAGTGGGTGCGGTCAGGGCCGGAGTGAGGCCAGGGCGCGTTGCAGTCCTTCGGGCGTGATCCAGGGCACAGATTGCTCCGTGTGCGTGCGCAGACAGGTATGAATAACCTCCATGATGCTGTTGTCACTCTCGTCCGCCACCACCTGCGACCACACCTTCTCACAACTTTCCACCGTCATCGACGTCCCCGTTGGCGTGCACATGTCAGTAGTGTGTTTGTTCGGCGGTTGGAGTGTGTCTGACGAACCTGACGAGAAATTGCAGGGCCTTGTGCATGTCCTCGCTCCAGCTCGACACGTAGTACATGTTCCCTTCATCGAATTTGACCGGATGTTGCAAGTCGTCGGTGCTGCACAGATACAGCAGCACACACACCTTCTCTGCCGCTGTGTCACCCAACACGCACCATGCGCCACGTCAGCAATTGGCCTTAACATCCGCATTCTTGGCATAATTGCAATCAAAATGGTTCCACGTACTCATGTCCGAGCGCTGGAGCTGGTCAAAGAGCCGGCGCTTCAGCTCGCTGCGGGTGTCGTTCCCGAAGAGCGAGAGCTGGGTGAGGTACTTGACGTCGATGTTCTCCGTGATGCGAGAATCCGAGGCGTCGACGTCGGGCAGGGCAAAGGCCTGGGGGTCGATCAGCGCGGCGGAGAGCACGGACTTGACGCTGGGCAGCCACCGCGCTAGGTCCAGCTTGAGCTCCAGGTGCGACGGCTTCGACTTCTCCGCGACCACAAGTGGGTCCGAGAGCGCGTCTGCGAGA
>CDFB01058685.1:0-12220 GCA_000826425.1 Acanthamoeba lugdunensis | reverse complement strand
GTGCGGTGCAGGCACCCGGACAAGAACCCGAGCGCAGAAGCGGCGGAGCGATTCCGGCAGGTGGTGTTCGCCTACGACATCCTCTCCAACCCGGCCAAGAAGGAGCACTACGACACCCTCCGCACCAAGGGTACGCTCTACGCTTGGGGATGCGTGGCCTCATCTCTCATTCACTCGGCTCTTCTCAAGGCATCCCGTGGCACGAGAAGTACTACGGACGCTACGCTCATCGCTACGGCGCGCCCGAGCACGACATCCGATGGGTCATCTTCTGGCTCATCACCAGTACGCGCCATACCTGCACTGATGTTGTGTGGCTCTCTCCCTCTTTCAGCTGACTCACGGCCTAACTCGACCACGATGTGTGACGGCGTACACGCAGCCGTGACTGCGCTGCACTACGCGTATCGGCGGCACAGGTACCAGCTGATCCTGTCCAAGGTGAAGCAGACCCCGACCTACCGACATCGCCAGGCCCAGCTGCGCGCCGCCAGCGCAGCGGCGTCAGCTTCGTCGTCATCATCTGCGAAGAAGCGGAAGAAGGCCGCTAAGCAAGAGGCCCAGTCAGTTGCTGCCGAGCCCGAGGAGGAGCCCGAGGTGAAGCTGATGGGCATCAGGCCGCCCGGGTGGCGCGACCTGGTCGTGGTGCGACTCGTCATGCTGCCCTACACGCTCGGGTGGCTACTGTTCTGCCTCGCGCGGTGGGCCGTCTGGTACAAGCTCCTGGGCCACGCCCCACCGCCGGTCGACACGCGCGAGGTGATGCGCGAGCGGCTCGGCCTCACCCCGGCCGAGTTCGAAGAGTGGGAGCGGGAGATGAAGGAGAAGCAGGAGAAGGCCGCCAAGTACTCGCGACGCTACTGATGGCGAGGGTGATGACCATTGCTCATGTGCTCATGAACATGAAGAAGTGTTTTGCTCGTCTCGACGTTACTTGTGTGTGGATGATTTAAATAAGCGATGAGGGTACACGTAGAAGAAACCAGGGCACTACCAGGGGCAGGCTTCAGAGGCGGTGGCTCTGCCTCGACCACCGCCCTCGCCTTGTCCTCGACCGCCTCCCCGTCCGCCTCTTCCGCCGCCTCGGCCACGGCTTCCACCCCTCGCGCCGCCGCCGCGCTCAGTTCGTGCGTCGGTTCGTGGCCTGCGCTCTCTGCCGCCGCCACCGCTGCTACCGCCGCCTCTGGCCTGTCCGCCTCCGCCGCTGGCAGGCGCGCCTCCTCTGCTGGGAGCGCCGCCTCTCGGTTGTCCTCTGCCTCCGCCCCTCCAGCTGCCCTGGCCCTGGCCCCTACCCTGACCGCCGCCGCCTCGCCCTCCTCGCTGCTGCTGCTGTCTGCCGCCTCGGCCGCCGCCATCGTCTCCGGGCGAGTACTGCTGAGTCTGAGACCCTCCTTGCCGGTTGAGGGGCCGGCTCTTGACGCGCTCCTCGAGGGGCACAGTCGACTCGGGCGGGTACCACACGATGTTGTGGCTCTCCTCTTCCTCCGGCTGCGGGAACTCCTCCTCCTCGTCGTACTCTTCTTCGCCCTCCCCCCGCTCGTCTTCCTGGTCGTCGTCGTACTGATCCTCCTCGTCTTCGTCGCCGGGCGTCTGGTCCTCAGCGCCGCCGCTGGTGCCGGATCGGTACTCGGTAGGGAACTCGAAAGAAGTGGAGGAGGCCGTAGGGTCGAAGATCGACGAAGACCCCGACGATGGTGTAACGGAGAAGGAAAAGATGTCGCCCGGGGCGGACGCGGAGGAGGAGGAAGAGGAAGTCGACGGCGGACCGAAGAGAGAGCCCGGATTGAAGGAAGAGGAAGAAGATGATGCTGAGGACGGTGAGGGCCGCGAGGGCGAGGGGGACGCCGACCTATTTACAAAGGCGCTGCCGCTCGACGCCATCAGCTGCCCGCGCTGCGAGTCGAGCGACGGGTTCCGGGCGGCGCTGGGCTTGGTCAGCGGGGTCCGCTTGCCGGGCACGTCGTTGAAAATGGACACCGACGAGGCCTCGCGGAACAGCGGCGGCTTGAACCCGCCGCGGGCCGAGGCCGATGATGCCGATGACGACGACGACGAAGAGGTCGAAGATGACGGCGGGCCGAAGATCGATCCCAAGCCCGCGTCGGCCGGCTTGGCTGAGTCACCGGTGGGCGTCGTCGACGAGGGTCCAAACAGCGAGCCGGGGTTGAAGGACACCGACGGCGCCGACGACGACGATGCCGCCGACGCAGGGGAGAGGAACGAGTAGGCGTCGGACTCAGACGCGCTGGTTGATCGCCTCCGCCTAGAAGGTGATGCCGCTGCGGCCACCGCTGCCGAAGTGTTCGAGATCGCGCCGGGGCCGAAGAGGCTGGCGAGGGCGTCCGACGATGTGGCGGTCGCGGAGCTGTCTCTGGCGGCCGCTACGGGAGTTGGCGAGAAGAACGGATCGTTGGCCGAAGCCGACGATGAGGCCGACGAGGCTGAGGACAGGAACGAGTCGAATGGCGACGCCGCGTCCCCGCTGAAGAACGAAGCGACCGACGACCCGCCGGCGGAGGCCGCAGTTGATCGCGACGATGAGGAAGACGAAGTGTCGGAGGAGAAGAGAATGGGCAGCGGCATGTCCGAGGGCAGATCCGCAGAGGAGACGAGCGCCGACGAACCCGGCGACGATGAGTCGCTGCCGGCCCGCCCCCGCTTCTCGCGCCGCTTCGTGGGCTTGGGCTCCTTCTTTTCGCTGGACGAGGCGGGCGAGTCCCACTCCCAATTCGTCGAAGCGAAGAGCGAGGTCGATGATGAGTCGAACGTGACGCTCCCCGGCAGGTCACCGGGCTTCTGTTGCTCCTCCGGTTTGCCCTTGGCCGCTGCCGAGTCCGATGGCGGCGCAAAGCTGTCGAACTTGATCACCGACGCCTCCATGTTGATCTGCACTCAACGAGCAACATGGCGCAATGTAAGCCATGCGCTTGAGTGTGTTGTGTGTTGTGTGGTTATTTGACGTACCTGCACCCTCTTCTTGGGGGTGGCTGCTTGGAGCAGCTTGCCTACCCGCTTGTTGGCCTTCTTGTCGGCCAGCTCCTCTTGCTCCAGCTCGCGCATGAGCTTTCGCTTCCGCTCATCTTCCTGCTGGACTACCTGGAGCAGCTGCTGCTCGTCGAACGACACCGTACGTCGCTTCCGGCCGTTGAGCATGTCCTTCCTCTCCTATTGTGTGTGCGCGCGCGTGTGCGTGTGTGTGGACGCCGTCAGCAGAGAAGCGCACGAGTAGATGTGAATGGGAGAGTACCTGAGAGCTGGAGGCGAGAGGGGCTCGTCCTCGTGGGCTGAGCGGCCGATCCGCCGAGGCGCCGCCGCGAGGCGACAGTTGCTCGAGGAGCAGAGACGGCGACACGGGCGAGGACATGGTCATCGCCACAACCGGCGGCGGCGGACCCATAGAAAGTGGCGGCACCATGGGCGTGGACGCCATCATCAGAACGTTCGCGGGCGTTTGCTGAGCGTCCATGACAATGGTGCTCTCTTCGTATCGTCCGGGCGTGTCGGCTGCAGGCGGAGGCAGGGACGGCGGGTAGACGGCCAACACGCGCTCTAAGATGTTCTTCTTCCTGCGCGGTGCCTCGCCGTCCTCCCTCACGGCCGTCGGAGGGCTGGACTTCTGTTGCGCGCCTCGTGACTTCTTGGCCTCCGGCTCGGACTTCTGTGATGTCGGCTTCTTGCTGCTGCTGTGGAAGGTCTGTAAGCAGGCGGCGGCTGGCCCTGTGCGTTTCGAGGGATTGGTACCTTGGGGTTTGAGAACGCGTGGCGGAGGAAATGAATTCGGGCTTGCGCTTCCTTTGCGCAGAAGACGGAACCGCCTTGTCCTTGGGCATCGGCGTGTGCTGTTGGTTTGGTTTTGAGGGGTGAAGGTGAAGGCGAGTTGAGGCAGAGAGCAGCAAAAACAAATGTCGAGGGCGAAGGTGAGGTAAGTACCACGCGCTTACGCGGCTGGCTTTCCTCCGTTTCACTCTCTGCCCCTTCGGCCCCCTCAGCCCTGCGGCGCTTGGCAGAGCTCGGATCTGTGGTTGGTGTCCTGGCCATTGGTGACTGGTCCGACACTCGCTTCAGCAGGATCCTCGATGGCTGCGCACGATAAATAAAGGGGATTGAGCGATCAATAACGATAGCACAATGGCAATCAACGTTCATGGGTAGCTGGTACCGTTCGAGTTTCTCCGTTGGTACCGACAGGATCGATCACCAGCTTCTTGCTCCTTGCCATCACGGCGATGAGCTCGGCGAGGGATGCATTCTCGGTAGAGACCTCCACACGAGCTTCCGGAGCCGGCGGCGGAGGCGCAGGTGGAGGACCGGCCTGGTGCTGATCGAGTGCAACGGCAGCAGCAGGTGGGTTGTTGTCGTCGGCCACAACACCGGGCGATGGCACCTCGCTTGCCGGTAACGGCTGCGGGATTGCGCCGTTGGGGTGCGGTGCTTGAAGGGAAGGCTCCTGGCCGAAAGTGCGGGCCGTAGCTCGCACGGGATTGAACGAAGGGGACGGCACTCGGCCTGGGGCCTGCGCATGCACGTTGCGGCCGCCGCCCTGCATGAGGACCGGGATGTTGGGCGAGGTGGTGGTGACGAACTCCATCGAGTCCCGCGCTTCCGCGCGGCGCATGGCCACCAGCGGCCAGCGCTGGAGCTGCGCGAGAGCAGAGGGCGCGGGCGAAGAGGGAGAGATGGCGGGGAGGAAGGTAGCGCTGGGCGAAGGCGGCGTCTTGATGATGTGCATCATCGAGAGCCGGCGAGGATGGTACGGCGCAGGCGGGACGAACGGGGGTGTGAACAAGCCCGTGTCCTCTTGCTGCTGCAGCTGTGCCTTGTGTATGTTCCTCCGTCGAATCAACTCCGCCCGGGGCGCATCTTCGAGTGCGGCAGAGACGAGAAAGGTGGTGAGATCACCCCACAGGATCTATTACAGATGGGCAGAGGGCACGGTACCTGTGTCCAGAGTAGAAGAGGGCACGTTCACCAGCCCCTCAAAAGCGTAGCCACCGTTTCCCCGTAACCCGCTGAAGGGCCAGGAGAATTAACAAGAGATTGAGCGAGATTGTTGAAGGGGGGAGGTGAATAAATACCCATTCGCGATGTGATTGAGGCAGAATAGGATGCCGATGCATAAGGCGGCAGAAACTAGGCCCAACAAGGGCATCAGCAGGAAGTCGAGGACGGCCTCCATGCTCCCGCTGCTCTGCCAGGAGCCGCACCCTCGCAGTGCACGAAAATCACGCCAGCAATGGACCCGGTGGGGCAGCAATCGATGTGGTGTTCAACTGTTGCGTTGCGTGGGCGGGAAGCACTCCTGGCGCACCTTTGTCCCAAACCCAAGGTCGGCACGCTGGGAGGGAAGAAAGTAAGGAAAGAAATGGAAATGAAATGCGAAAGGGAAATAAGGAGGAAAGCGTTTTGCCGGGGCAAAGAGGTAATCTGATCTGCCTTGGATTGATTTGGATTAATCTTGGACAATGCCGAAGAATCCCGCGTTCACTTCGGCCAGGGGTAGGGCTAAGGCGGAGCCGATTTCGTATGAGGAGGAAGGGGAAGATGACTTCGATGAGGAGGAACAGCAGGAGCAGAAGACGAAGAAGGGACGCGGCAAGCGCCGGAATCGCGATGAAGAAGATGACGACGCCGCGAGCGAATTCCACCCCAGGAGCATCGAAGACATCCAGTTCGGCGCCTGGTACGAGAAGGCGCCCACTCTGCCACCCCTCACGGAGCGGGAGGTGAAGTTGGAGAACCGCAAGCAGGAGCGCCTGAGGAAGAAGAAGGCGAGGAAGGGAAAGCTGACCGAGGATGAGCTTAAGACGGCCACAAGCATGCAAATCGCGCAGCTGGCCACCAAATTGGCCCAGGCCAAGGCCGCCTACGAGGAGCGTGCCGCCGAGCACTTCAAAGCGAGTACGCAGCTCTCCGCCCATTTCTTTCTCAATTCTTTCGCGATTGCGATTTAATCTTGCCTTCCCCTTTCGCCATTTAATCATTACAATTAAAGAAATATATTGTAATTGACCTGCAACGTCCTCCCGCAGAGCCGAAGAAGGGCAACAACAAGTGGCTCTCCACGGTGCTCAAGTCAGGTACCGGAGCCGATAAGATGGCTGCCATGACCATGCTCATCCAGGAGGACCCCTTCTTCAGTCTGCGGGTGCGTGCCTCCAACCACCCGATCCTCACACCACGCTGCTCTCTGCTTCTGGTCTTCATCATTAACCCCTTGCACGCGCTGAACACGAACGCACACACACAGAACTTGGAGACTCTGCTCGCCCTGGCAAAGAAGAAGGGAAGGCGGGAGAACAGCATGGCCTGCGAGACGATCAAGGATCTCTTCGTCACCAACCTTCTTCCCGACAGGAAGCTCAAGTGCGTGCGCATTGTCGCGATTGGTTTGCTGTGTATGGCCCTCCTCATGCCAATCGTTGTGTTTGCAGGTACTTCAAGGATCAGCCTCTGGACCACCCGGCAGTCACCATTGACCACCTTGTGCACTGGTACTTCGAACACGAACTCAAGCTCAAGTACGCCGAGTACGTGCAGATCCTGGAGGTATGTTTCCCCAAAGCTCTTTAAGAGCCATGTGCAGGCCCGCTTTTGTTATGTGCACGGGCAAATGACCTGGTGGTTCTCTTTGTTTTTTTCCTATCTTGATGCAGGTCAATTCCAAGGACACTGTGGCCTCGCAGCGTCAGCAGATGATCAAGCACATCTACGATCTGCTCAATGCGAAGCCCGAGCAAGAGCGCACGCTCCTTTCGCTCATCATCAACAAATTCGTTCGTTCCCTCGCGTCTCAGGTGTTGGTCTCTTTGTGCAGCGAGGTTGACTCCCCCCTCCCTCTGGTCCGTGCTTACAGGGCGACCTCGAGAAAAAGATCTCCAGCAGCGTCGTGTACCAGCTGACGAATCTGCTGCAGAAGCACCCCGGGATGAAGATGGCCGTGGTGAAGGAGGTGCAGCCGCTCCTCTACCGTGCCAACGTGTCGCTCCGCGCGCAGTGCGTATCCCTCCTCTGCTTGCCCCTTTCGCTGTTTTCGCCACGAGTTTGAAATCTAAAGGAGGTTCCCATGTTGCAGGTACTGTGCGGTCATCTTCTTGAACCAGATCGTGCTCTCTTCGAGGGAAGGCGAACTCGCCTCCATGCTTCTGTCCATCTACTTCAGTCTCTTCAAGCGTCTGTTGGACGCCAAGGATGGTGCGTACAGTTTGCTTTTTGCGTGTGGTTGTGTCCAGCAGTGGAAGCTGAAATGTGCACATTTATGTTTGTTCTTATCAGTTAACACCAAGATGCTGTCTGCGCTGCTGAGCGGCATCAGCCGAGCGTTCCCGTTCGCGCCCACCAACGACGTCAAGTACGAAGAGCATATCAACTCGCTCTTCAGGATGGTGCACGTCACCACGTTCAACAAGAGCGTGCAGGCCCTGCTCGTGCTCCTGCAGTTGCTGTTCTCGCAGGCCCAGGCGGACGGCAAGGGGGAGACGGCCAAGATGGACGCCGAGCAGAAGGAGGCCCACAAGCAACGCATGGAGAGCGTGGCCAAGCGGTTCTACCGCGCCCTCTACTCGAAGATGCTCTCCGTCGAGCTCTTCAACTCCTCCAAGCAGCCGCTCTTCCTCAACATTTTGTTCAAGTCCATCAAGCTGGACACCTGCACGCCTCGCGTCAAGGCCTTTGTCAAGCGCCTGCTGCAGGTACGCCGCCTCTCTCGACTCGAACCACGACGAGACCCGAGTCTGACGCGTGGTGTTCTCTTGTGTCGTGCAGGTGAGCATTTACCAGAAGCCGTCCTTCATCTGCGGAGCCCTTCTCATGCTGTCCGAGGTACTGCGTTTTATAGCCTCCGGAGTATGCGACTCATATACTCACTCTGGAGATACTTCTGGACATGACACAGTTGATCAAAATGAACCCGCGGCTCAAGTCGATGATCAAGGAAAACCACGAGGTCACCAAGACCTCCCTCGCCGGTGATGAGCAAGAGGAGCAGGAGGAGGAGAAGGCTGCGGGCAGTGAGGAGGTAGAGACCAGCAAGGACGAGGGGAACAAGAGCAAGAACGAAGACGAAGGAGACGATATGCTCGGTGGTGGCGATGAAGTCGAAGAAGAAAGCGGAAGCGGCAACACGAGCGAGAACAAGGAAAAGGAACCCGAAGCGGAGCCGAAGCAGGATGGCGCGTGGCAGGCTTTCTACGACCCCCTTAAGGTTGTCGACCTCCCACTCCCCGTAAAGCAGGGTGGGACACTCACTCACCCATTCCACATCCATTCCTTCAACCGTGCAGAGGGAGCCCGAGTACGCGAACGCTGACAAGAGCTGCACGTGGGAGCTCGTCGAGCTGCAGAAGCACTTCCACCCTTCCGTCTCCAAGGTACGCGCATGTGCATGCTCGGTCTTTGCCGATCGTGATGTGATGCACTTTAATATCACATCTGTCTCACTGCTGCGTGTGGGCACACACAGTGGTCCGGGATGCTGCTCGAGGGAACGCCCATCTTCTACCAGGGCAACCCGCTGCAGGACTTCACGCTGACGGCCTTCCTCGATCGCTTCTCCTTCCGAAACCCCAAGCAGAAGGAGCGCGAGAAGGGCGGTGCGTGTCCCCCAAATATCTCTCAAGGATTGACTGAAGGGAGGAACTGACACTCCCCTTCTTGCCTGCACATACAGGCTCGCTCATGCAGCCGCTCAGCGTGCCGCACTGGGTCAACAAGGAGCCCGTCAACAGGCCGCAGTTCCTGCAGCACCAGTGCGTTTCCTATGCACTTTGCTTGACACACCACCGACAGTACTTCAGCTGAACGTGGATGCATCATAATTCAGGGAGAGAGTGCGCGATGAGGAGCAGTTCTTCTACAAGTTCTTCTCGCAGAAGAAGATGTTGGCCAAGTTCAGCGGTGAGGAGGAGACCACAGACAAAAAGAAGAAGAGCAAGGACGATCTGGAGTTTGCTGGTGAGACCGACAAGGAAACAGGTAAGAGTGGACTCTCTCCCCCTCTCTATTGGCGCTTTGGTGGCAAGCCCTGCTGCATGGTCTGGCGAGCGCGGACGCACAATCGTACTAATATCACATGACAGGCGAGTACGACTACAACGACATGGTCTTGAGCGAGGATGAAGAGGAAGTCCGCGAGGACCTTCCGCTTGACAACGAGGAGAATGACGAGTTTTACGAGCACCTGCTCATGCAAGAGCTCGAAGCCGAAGAAAACGTACGCATCTCCCAGCTCTCCGTGTGTGTGTGTGTGTGTGTGTGTGTGTGTGTGTGTGTGTGTGTGTGTGTGAACAGCCACGGGCTCACCTACAGCCCACCGGCGCAACAACGCAGGGCGACTTTGCAGAGGACGATGCCGAAGCCAGCGGCGACTTTGCGTCGCTGGACGAGTTCGCCCACATCCTGGATGGCGCGGGCGGCGAGGAGGTCAGTGCCAAGCAGAAAGAGTGGGAGGCCCGCACCAAGAAGAACAAGAAGGGCGCCAAGGGTGCGTTCTTCCCGCCAGCGCTCACACCACTTCCAGAACTCTCCTAACACACACACGCACACAACACACAATCCAGGCAAGAAGAAGGCAGCGAGCGACGAAGACGAGGGTGACATCTTCGACATGGACGACAGCGCCAGCGGCGAAGAGGAAGACGAGGGCGACTTCAACTTTGCCTCCAAGTACGTCATCAGCTGCTACACCCCCCTTCTTTTCTTTACGACGGCGCTCATTGACGCGCGTCATCGTTCCATCTCAGGGACGGCGACTACTACGAGGACGAGACCATGACCAGCACGTCGAAGAAGAGGAAGAGGCCCTTCAACATCGGCGGTGGCCGAGGCGGCCGAAGCGCGAAGATGGCCCGGGGCGGCGGCACCAGCCGAGGTGGTCGAGGAGGTGCCAGGGGCCGCGCCGGCAGCTCGCGTGGTGGCTCCCGCGGCCGTGGAGGTTCTCGTGGCGGTCGGGGTCGCGGCCGCAAGTGATGAAAGCGAAGCTGTCGGAGTTGCGCTGCACCCTTCACTGAAACAAAGAACGAAAGACAAAGAAGAAGGGGGGGGGGGAAGACGCGGGAGTGGTAATGCCAAAGGGCGATGGAAGTCTCGGTACCCAAGACAGACTGCGTGTGGGACTGCCTGGCGGACGAGGTGGTGTTGTGCGTCTTCCATGCGCTGCTCTCTTCTCCCGGCCAGGCAGTTCCCAAGGTCCCGAGCCTGGGCTGTTCACCTGGCCAGGCGGAGGGGGAGGCGGTGTGCGCAGGGGACAACGAACTGCGTGCGCTGTGCTCGGTCAGCGCCACCTGCCGTCGTTGGGCTGCGTTGGCCCGTGACGACGGGCTCTGGCGACGGCTGCTCTTCCTGCACCGCGGCCAGCCCTTGGCTGCCCCCGTCGAGGGACTCGACAACGACGCCCAGGCAGGTCCTCCTCCACCCCTTGCCTGGCTGGGTCGGTGCCTACAGCTGTCGCGGTGGCCGGCTTCGCCCGCGCGGTCGGTCCAAGCGCGGGTGTCGGGCCTGGTGGGTCTGGTCGAGTTCACGGTGGGCCGGGTGCACACGCCACTCGACGGGCCGCCACAGGCCGAGCTCTGGCTGTATCGTTGGCCCAAGTACCGCGGAGCCAGTGTCGATGACGAGTGGCGGAGGACTCAGTCGTCAATCGCGTGTCCTGAGCCGTTCGCCAACTGGAAGGCCTGCTATGCATGGCACGCGGGGTGGCTCGACAGGGAGCTGGCGCACCTGTGGGAAGGCCGGCCGCCCAACATGCGCTGTCTTGTCCTCTTGTGTTTGATGGTAGGGTGCGATTTCGACCACCTCCTCGTTCAAGATACTCACTACTGAACCTTGCCATGTTGACAGGCCCAGGAGGTATTCAACAGGGAGCGCAATGTGCTGCGGCTCTCGTCGCCCATCACTGTGGCTGCCGGCCCGCGTGGCCAATTCGTCGACCTCATCAAGTTGATGCTTCTCGTCTGTACGCGCATGATACAGCTTCGTTGGGACCCTCTTGTTCAACCCAAACAACCGCGCTGACCCACACGATCTCTCAGTGGCAGGCAAGGAGCCGCCGGCGACCAAGTACCTGTTCCTGGGCGGCTACACGGAGCGGGGCGGCACCGGCCTACAATGCTTCCTCCTGCTTCTCGCACTCAAGGTAGTGCTGTCCAGGGAGTCTAGCGCTGAATGTGAAGGCCTGAACTACGGCCTCTGACGGGTTGGAGCAGGTGAAGTACCCAGATCACGTCTACCTGCTGCGCGGTGGTAAGGACAACGCCTCTATGTCGCGCATCTACGGCCTCTACGACGAGTGCAAGAGGGTTTACGGCGGCGTTCAGTCGTGGAAGCTGCTGGTGTCAACCTTCCAATGCCTCCCGCTGGCCGCGGTGATCGACGACAGGGTGCCTACCGCCTTTAATATTCTCGGGTGTGAAGGTAATCGACTGTTGGTGACGGTTGAAACCACCCGCAGACGTTCTGCGTGCATCACGGAATGTCGCCTACGCTGCACACGCTCCAAGACATGGACGCGCTGGCCAGGTTCGTTCCGGGCTGATGGCTCGATGGTCATGACGGTACTGACGACTCTCTCAACCAGAAACGAATTGGCTGAGGATGAAGCACCGTTGTGCGACCTACTTTTCTCAGAGCCCCAAGACAGCCCCTGGTGGGCGCCAAACGAAGACCTGCTCGGCTATCTATGGGGACCAGGTCTGAAGGCCAGCTGGGTGGCCTTGGTGTTTATCATGACCCCGAGTGTGTCACATGCTCACATCGCGATCTGATCCCGCACATGCCAGACGTCACCGAGTGGTGGAACAGGAACAACAGGCTCGAGTTCCTTGTGAGGAGCGGAGGCTACATTGCGGAGGTACGTTTCACAGTGCGTTGATGCTGGCGACATGCCGATGCAGTGTGCGTTGACGGACCAGGTGGCGTGTGTATGCCCAAGGGCTATGAGGAAAAGCACGGCGGACGGGTGATCTCGCTTTGCAGCGCTCCGGACTGGTGTGGGACACTGAAGAATCCGGGAGCCGTGCTGTTGATCGATCGCTCCTCGATGCGCATGTACGTTCTTCTTCGGGCCACCCCCCTGTCGTTCAATGGCTTTGTAAAGAGTGCTCACTTTTCGCACATGATCGACCTCATTATTCTCCCTCATGCCCAGTCTGATGTTTGAGGCTGCATCGGACCGCATGCGCAGGTTGCCCCTCCGCAGCGAAGATCTGCACCTGGCGTACGTACACCA
>CDFB01058646.1:0-14863 GCA_000826425.1 Acanthamoeba lugdunensis | reverse complement strand
GTGGCGGGCGTGACGTCGGCCGGCGAGGGCATGTCGACGTCGAAGAGGAACTCGGTGCGCTTGCCGTTGATGTAGACCGGCACGTTGACCGACGGGGTCGTCGACTTGGGCTCGCGGGCGAGGTCGGGGGTGTGGCGCCAGACAAAGGCCGTGTCGGGCATGGCGGTGAACAGCTGGGGCACGATCGCCAGGCGATCCTCGCGCCAGCCGGCGCCGCCCTCGAGGGTGAGGCCCTGCAGGACGAAGGCATCCGGCTCGGAGGCGGCGGCGGCAGCCGACGGGAGCACGTGGAGCTCGAGGTGCTCGAGGGACCAGGCGTGGGCGCGAGCGGCGGCCTGGCGGGTGGCGGTGATGAAGGCTTCGGGCAAGAAGAGGCCGCCGAGCCACACGGTGAGAGCCGGGCGGGGCGAGCGGAGCATGTCGCCGCTGAGGCGCTCGAGCTGCTGCAGGCGCTCGGCGAGGTCGACGAGCCAGGCGCCCACGCCCACGGACTCGGGGATGGCATAGCGGCGCCAGTCGCGGGGCACGACGCCCTTGGAGAGGTCGGTGATGAGGGTGCGCAGGTAGTTGGTCTGCTTGATCTCGCCGCGGCAGGCCTGGATGACCTGGCCCAGGTCGTGCCGCACCTTGGTCACCAGCGACCTGCCGGCCCGCATCTCGCGGTCGAAGCAACGGTAGAGCGGGTCCTGCAGCTGCTCCTCGCTCACCGCCGCCTCGGCGTGGGCCTTGGCGGGCGCCGGGATGAGCAGCAGCCACTTGTCGGCCGAGGCGTGCAGAGCCTGGATCCAGGCCGGCCGCGGGTCGGCCGAGCGCTGGCGGGCCTCGGTCGCGGCAGCAGAGGCCGACGAGGCCGGGAGGAGGCCCTCGTCGTCCTCCATGGACTGGAGCTTGAGGAGGCGGGCGAGGGAGCGTCGGCCGGCCTCGACGAGGAGCATCATCTCGGCATTCTCGGGGAGGCCGAGCCAGCCGGGCGTCTCGCGCTTGGGGATGGCCTCGCGCACCCAGCGGGCAAAGTCCTCGCGCGACTTGCCCTCGGGCGCGGTGAGGCGGTCGCCGGGGTCGGCGAGGGCGTAGGGCGTGAGCGGGAATGCTTCGTCGAAGGCCTGCGGGCGGAAGAGGTGGTCGAGGAAGGACTCGAGGAGGCGCTGATCGAACGGGTTGTCGATGCGGCCACCGTAGACGGTCTGCGCGAGGAGGGTCTTGAGGGCGCTCCACGGGATGCGCTCGGGGGGCAGATTGCCGCGGCCGTGGGCGGCGACGTCGACCCACGTGTCGATGGTGTCGAGCGCGCAGCGCATGTCGGACTCGTTGAACTCAAAGGTCTTGGACCAGCCCAGCGGCGCGTAGCGGAGGCGCTCCTGGACAACGGCGTGGAGCCAGGCGAGGAGGAAGTGCAGGCGCGAGCGCTCGACGGGCGCGCGGGCCATGCGCTCGGCGGGGATGGCGGCCAGGATGTGCTCCAGGTTGGCCCGCACGCCCGGCGGGGGCTCGAAGACCAGCACGCGCGACAGGCGCAGCAGCGCGCCGGGCAGGGCCGGGTGCACCTCGGAGGTGAGGAAGAGGCGGAAGCCGGGCTTGGCCTCGAGCGAGTGGAGCTTCTTCTCGAGGTTGACCAGCCACTGCGGGGCCAGGTGTACGTTCTTGAGCAGCACCCAGGTGCCCGCCTTGGCCCCGGCCTGGATGGCCTTCTCGGCCTGGTCGAAGCCCTCGGCCGACCCGATGGCCAGCGACTTGTAGGGCCGCTTGGTACGCGCCGCCAGGTCGTCGACCTTGTACGACGCGTCGTAGCCGGGCATCGAGCACAGCACCAGCGGCGTCGACGGCCCAGCCTCGCGCTCCACGACGGCGCCCAGGTCGAGCTCCGGCAGGTGGATAAAGTCTCCGCCGCTGCCGGAGCCGGCAAAGAGGGCCTGCACGAGCGCGCTGCCGCCGGCGATGATGCGGTCCGGGCGGAGGCCCTTGAGCAGGGTGAGCGTGCGGAAGAGGCGCACTGACTCGGCCGCGCCGGCGTTGGCCCCGGCGTTGGCCCACGACTCGGGCACGGCGCGCTCGCCGTTGGCGTCCTCGAAGAAGAGGCGCCACTCGTCGGGATGAGCCACGACGTGTTCGACGATGCCGGCAAAGGGACCGCCGGGGAGGGCCTTCTCGAGCTCGGCCAGGTACTTGGCCTGGCCCTCGGTGACGAAGGGCAGGGCGGTGAGGCTCGCGGGGGCGGTGACGGCAGCGGTGACGGTGACGTCGGCGCCCTTGAGGACGTAGTCGAGCTCGCGCGGGTCAAACTGGTGGGCGGCGGGGGCGTCACGGAGGCGGATCTGGAGGAGGCGGAGGGCGAACGGGAGCTGGTCCTCGTGGAGGAGGGTGCGGGCGACGCGCTGGAAGGCGATGGTGAACATGTCGGCGCTGAGGATGGCGAGGCGGTCGGCGGCGCCGCGCACGGCGGCGAGCTTGGGGTTGTCGTGGAGCACGGCGCGGAAGAGGGCGAGGAAGAAGCGGAGGGAGAACTGGTAGAGGAAGTGGATGGAGGCGGCCTGCTCGAGGGCAAAGTAGATCGAGGAGCAGGCCAGGGCGAGCGGGTTGTACTCGGCCGAGACGAGGGTGATCTCGCCCATGACGTTCTCGGTGTCGCGCATCTTCTGGTTGATCTCGCCGGCCTCGGTCTTGAGGCGCTCGAGGGTGGCGATGACGTGGTCGTTGTCGAGGATTGAGCCCTGTGACTCGTTGAGGGCCTCGAGGAGGGCCTTCTCGAGGCCGCGCAGGCGCACCTTGAACTCGCCCTGGAGCTTCATGAGGTCGACGCGCTTCTGGTGGATGTCGGGCCGCTCGACCTTGAGCACCTCGTGCAGGCACTGCTCCTGGAGCGAGCCCGGCGTGACGGTGAAGTTGACAAAGGTGACGCGCGAGCACAGATCCGGCGTGAAGTGGGCGTTGGGGTCGCGCGTGGAGAGGAAGATGACGAACGAGGGCGAGAAGTCCACGTCCTGGTCGCCCAGCCGGATGAGGATGCGGCCGCCCGTCTTGCGGATCTCCTTGTTGAGCACCGGGTTGAGCACCGGGTCGATCGACTCCACGTCCTCCACGAGCAGCGGCGTGCCGAACCGCAGCGCCGACTCGAGGTTCTTCATGAAGGCGGAGTCGAGGAAGGACGTCTTCTTGATCTTGCGCTCGCGGTACTGCTGCATGAGGAACTCCGAGGCCTGGCCCGACGGGTCGATCACGAGCGGGTACCGGTTGAACCGCTCCAGCATGATCGCGTTCTCCACGCACAGCTCGTCGGCCGGCAGCGAGTTGGCCTGCCACGCCAGCCGGCGGTCCGAGTCCGACAGGTACTCGATCACCGAGAGGTCGGGCTTGAAGGAGAGGCCCAGGTCGGTGAGGCGCGCCTTCCACTGCGTCAGGAGCATGGCGCGGTAGCGCTGGTCGAACACGCCGATGTAGGCCACGAAGGCCGCGGCCAGGATCGAGTCGCCCACCACCGTCGCCATGGCGGCCTTGAACGCCGCCGATGAGGACTCCCAACGGACGCGCTCCGACGAGAGGTTGGACAGCAGCGCGATCGAGCGCTCCACCTTGGCTCCCACCGTCGCCATCTCGGTCTTGATGGCCTGCGCCTGCGCGATGAGCGCCGCGTACTCGTCCTTGTAGCGCCCGATCGAGCGCTCCAGCTCGGCGATCGTGGTCTGCAGCTCGTCCTGCTTGCGCGACAGGTCGCTCGCGGCGGCCTCGAGGTCGGCCACCTCCTGGCGCAGGGGCTGGATGCGGTTGAGGATGTCCGAGTAGGAGATCTGGGCGATGATCCACGACACGAGCGGGCCGCAGGCCTTGGAGGCGCGGTTGACGCTCTCAAAGTTGAACTCCTTGTCGGAGAGGTACTCGGCCTGGATGGCCTGGCGGTCCTTGGCCGAGATGGCGTTGGAGTCGAACTGGACGATGGACGGGATAAAGGCCTTGTCCATGAGCAGCTTGCGCGTGTTGTTCCAGTCGAGCTTCTTGTGGTGCAGCAGGATGGAGACGGCCTCGAGGGTCTTCTTGACCTTTTCGGGCGGGCGGGCGAGGGCGCGGATCTCCTCGAGGTGCTCCTTCTTGATGCCCGACACGGCGCTGCGGGCCTCCTCGACGGCGGGCTCGGCCTTCTCGAGGTCGGCGTAGGCGCGCTCCTTCTTGACCTGGATCTCGGCGTTCTGCTTCTCCATCTGGCCGGAGAGCACCTGCGCGGCGGCGCGCTTCTGCTCGGCCACCTGCTGGTCCTGCACCATCTGCGCCAGCTTCTCGTTGGCCTCGGCCTGCTTGGCCTCGAGCACCTTGCTCTTCTCCTGGAGGCTCTTCTGCAGGTCGGCCACCTGCTGCTGCGTGTCGCGCAGCTTCTGCAGGCCCACGTTCACGTGCAGCTGCTGCTCCTCGAGCTCCTCGCGCTTCTCGCCCACCAGGTGCACCAGGTGCGAGATGAAGTCCAGGTAGTGCCGCGGCGTCACGTAGTTGGACCGGCCCGCCTGCCGGTGCAGCAGCAGGTTGGCCTCGTTGATGGTGCCGTGGATGTAGACCAGCGCCGCCACCACGGCCTCGCGGTGTGACAGAGCGTCGGGCGCGCCGCCCACGACGCCGCCGGAGCCGGCGAGCGGGAGGTCGGCGAGGTCGGGCAGGAGGAGCGCGTCGGGCGCGATGCGGTAGGCCGGGTCGTCGAGGTCGACGTTCTGGGTGAACTCTGACCCGACCTGGAAGAGCGCCGACGGGGACCACTCGCCGAACCAGTCGAGCACGCAGCGGTTGAAGAGGGCGGGCGAGGTGGCCGAGCGGTTGTGGAAGTCGGGCGAGGCCGGGTTCATGGTGAAGATGATGTGGAGGTTGCGGCGCACCTGGAGGGTGAACCACTTGTACATCTCGTCCTCGGTGTCGGCCAGGAGGCCGTGGCGCTGGACGGCCTCGCGGCAGGCGTGCATGAGCGAGGTCCACTCCTCACCCTCGAAGAGGCCCGGCACCTCGCCCGAGGCCAGGAGGGTGTTCATGCGCTCGAGGAAAGCCGAGTCGAGCACGTTGGACTCGTCGAAGATGAAGCAGATGCGCTCGTCGTTGCAGCCGGCGCGCTTCATGACGTGGCGCAGGTCGTCGTCAAAGTCCTCGGCCGTGTAGCGGTTGTTGACCTTGATGGTGAAGATCGACTGGCCGTTCATCCACGCCACGAAGCGCGACAGCACCGTCTTGCCGCCACCCGAGACGCCGATGAGGAGCGCGTGGCCCTGGGGCTGGCGGAGCACGCGGTCGATGCGGAGGATGTGGTCGAGCACCTCGTCGAACACGACCAGCGGCACGTCGAGCTCCTCCTCGTAGAAGACCTTGAGGCGGGCCTTGACGTGGTCGCGGAGGGCCTCGCGCTCGACGCGGGCGTACTCCTTGGAGAGCCAGTTGGAGAAGAGGATCGGGCGCTCGAGGCAGCGCGGGTCGAGGCTCGGGAAGTGCTTGAGCACGATGGCGTCGATGGTCTCGTCGGTCCAGCGGGCCTCGTCGCGGCTCACCAGACGGTCCTGGAAGAGGCGCAGGCCCTCGTGCACCCACAGGCGCATGAGGTCCTCCAGGGCGAGGCCCTCGACCTGCTTGAGGGCCTCGAGCAGGGCGCGCATCCAGCGCGAGAGCTCGCGCGGGGAGTAGATGTAGTGGGCCTGCATGTCGGGCACGAAGCGCTGCTGCGAGGCCAGGTAGAACTCGACCATGGCCTCGGTGAGCGCGCTCGCGTGGCCGCGCAGGGCCGGCTGCAGCTTGAGCAGCGCGCGGTAGAAGGTGCCGTAGATCTGGCGCAGCGACTCGGCCGACGGGAAGTCCACCAGGAGCAGCGGCACGTGCCGCAGGAATCGGTGCGTGAGCGGCACGCGGCCGGCGTCGGTGGGCGGGTTGCAGGCGCCCACGAACTGGATGCGGTGCAGCGTGATCCACTGGTGGTCGCTCGTGCGCCAGAAGCCGTTCTGCTCCACGAGCTGTCGCAGGAACGTGATCACACGCTGCGTGCCGTACTTGTCGGCCGCCGGCAGGTTGCACTCGTCGCAGAAGATCACCAGCCACTTGCCCATGACCGTGGGCTGCAGCACGGTGCCCTCCTGCGTGCGCTTGTACTCGCAGTGCTGGTCGAACGTCTTCAGCAGCAGCTCGGGCGTCGTCGCCGACGAGAAGTTGAGCGACACCAGCTCCAGGTCCGGCAGCGCCTTGAGCGACGACATGAGTGTCATCGTCTTGCCCGAACCGGGCGGCCCGCAGAGCACCACCGGCCGGTGCTCGGCCAGCCACGCCTTGAGCGCGTCCTCGTGCCGCACCGTGTCCACCGTCGGAATGACCACGTCGGGCGACGCCACCAGGTGCGACTCCACCTCGACCTGCGGCACTCGCACCGTCCACGGCTTCCACTCGCCGTCCTCCACCGACGGCCAGTAGTCCAGCAGCGACGTCGACTCGGTGAGCGGCGGCATGGGCAGCGTGGTCTGCCCGGCGATGAAGCCGCCCAGGGCCTCGCGCTCCACCAGCGGCATCGACCCGCCGAAGCCCCACATGATCGAGTAGCACAGCCGGCTGGCCACGTAGCGGTCGGCCACGTCCGCGGGCAGGGCAAAGTCCGCGTGGTTCTGGTTGTACTCGATGATGTTGACCACGCCCTTGTTGACCAGCGAGAACATGGCCTCGATCACTCGCAGCCGCGTGAGGTCCATGATGTGCGAGTCGCGCCCGGCGACCCACGCCAGGCACTTCTCCACGAGGCCCTCCTCGGCCAGCAGCGGCGCCAGCACGTCGGCGGCCTGGCGCTGCACCTGGAGACCCGGAGGCACCCACTCGTCCTGAATACACACATTCACATCGGCGGTTAGTCAAACGTTGTGGTTGTGCGTTGTCATGTGGTGTGGTGTGGTTTCTGTGCGTGCGCTATTGTGAATGTAGGGGGCGGGAGCGGACGTGGTCGCGCCGATCGCCGGCTCGTGCGACGGTCCCAAACCCGCGCCCCAAATTGTTGTGGCCTCGGCATTAAACCCGCCTTCCGCATGGCCACGCATGGCGCAGAGGCAGCCAACGAACCCAGGCGTGGGGGGTGTTTTGGTGGTGTGTGGCGTGGAATAATGACTGGAATATAAATAAATACCTGGGGGGCGTCGGTGACGGTGCGGCGGCGGAGGAGCTGGTCGCGCTCCTGCTCGTCGAAGGGCTCCTCGCGGAGGCGGGTGAGGTAGCGGACGAAGAGCATCTGGGTGGTGAGGGTCTCCTCGGAGAACCAGACCATGCCGCAGCGGGAGACGGTGGCCAGGGTGGCGTACTTGAGGTCCTGGACCTCGAACATGACGCGCACGTTGTTGGGGAGAGCGAGGCGCTCGCCGTTGGGCAGGGTGAGGAGCTTGTTGTCGTCGAGGAGCGAGTTGAGGTTCTCGACCCACTCGGGGTCGACGTCGCCGTCAAAGATGATCCAGTGGCGCTTGTGGGCCTCGCCGCGGAGGTTGTCGACGATCTTGCGGAGGAGCGCGGTGAAGAGGCCGTCGGTCCACTCGCGGGTGGTGGCGTCGAGGGTGCCGAAGAGGCTGTCCTTGGTGATGGCCTTGGGGTCGAGCACGTAGGCCTTGGTCTCGACGCCGTCCATGCGCTCGAGGGCCTTCTGGAGCACGGCCCACGACGCGGTCTTGCCCGAGCCCGAGGGTCCGACCATCATGCAGCCGTGGCGGAGGAGCAGCACCTGGTAGAGCTGCACGAGCTTGTCGATCCACTGCGGGGCCGGCACCAGGTGGCGCTCGCGGCAGATGGCGGCGATGTGGTCGCGCAGCACGGCGAGCTCGGTGGCGACGACGGCGACGCGCGGGAACACGTCGGAGAGGAGGCCCGTGAAGAGGGGCACATCGGAGGCGACGAGCTTGGGCGTGACGGTCTCCCAGATGGAGCGGAGGAGGATCTCCTGCTCGAAGGCCTGGATGCCGGCCTCGTCGAGGTCGCCCGGCGTCGGGGTCTGGCGCTTGATGTTGCCCGCCGACACGAGCACCGACTTGAGCGCGCGGAGGCCAAAGTCGTAGTGGGACTGGGCCGAGAGCTGCTCCTCGCAGAGCTTGAACAGGGGCACCACCTTGCTGGCCAGCCGCTCGGCTGTGCGGTAGCCCTGCGAGTAGAGCATGACCTGCGCGATGAGCTCGCGGTCCGGCTGGATCATGGCCACGCCGCGGAACAGCTGCTTGAGGTTGTCCGGCAGGTTGGACCGCCCGGCGTAGCCCGGGTTCATGGTGACGAACACGCCCATGGACTGGTTGACCTTGACGGCCTTGCCGATGATCTCCACCTCCTTGGCCTTCTCCTTGAGCGCCAGCTGGATGGCCTGGATCTGCTGCGACACGGCCGACAGGATGCGCTCCTCGAGCCGGTTGAACTCGTCGAAGCAGCCCCACGCGCCGCACTGGCACAGGCCCACGAAGATGCGGCCCATGGCCTGGAAGTCGAAGTTCTCGTCGCAGCAGAACACGATCACGAACCGGCCCAGCTGCTGGCCCAGCGCCTTGACCGTTTCCGTCTTGCCCGTGCCGGCCGGGCCGAACGGGCTGCCGCCCATGCGGCTCTCGAGCGCCTGCGTGAGCGTCAGGTAGCACCGGTCGGTGAGCGGCGTCTGCACGAGGCGCTCGGCCACGCCCAGGTACTCCCACCCGTAGGCGAACGACGCGTCGGCCATGCGGATGACCACCTTCTTGAGGAACGAATCCGCCGTCTCGTCCCAGTAGAAGCGCATCTGGTAGAGCCACGCGAAGTCGGCCGCCGAGGCCACGCCGTCGGCCACGAGCTGCCGCGTGACGTCGCGCTGGTGCACGCACTCGGTGATCAGGTACTCGAGCTTGCTGCGCTTCATCGCCGGGATGTCCTCCAGCACGGCGTCGGCCAGGTGCGCCAGCTTGGTCTCCACGTCGGCCACCACGGCCGTGAGGGCCTGCGAGCCACCACCGGAGGCCGCGGCCGTGAGGGCGTCCTCCACCTGGCGGGTCCAGCCGATCTGGGTGGCGATGAGCAGAAGCTGCGCGGGGCAGCGGTCGATCCAGCCCAGGTAGGCGGGCACGTCGAGCGGGGCGTCGGGACCCTGCGGCTGGAGGGCGTTCATCTCGGCGAGCACGTCGGCGGTGGCCGAGGCCAGGGTGTGCTTCATCTCGTTCTCGACCTGGGCGAGCCACTCGTAGATCTTGGGGTGGTCCTTGAGCGAGACGACGCGCTTGAACATGACGGTCTCGCCCTCGCGCGAGGCCATGCCCAGGATCTCGGTCTGCGACTCGTCGAGCACGAGGGCGGAGAGGCCGGCGAACATCTTGCGGAGATGCTTCTGGATCTTGACGATGTCGCGGCTGTTGCCGATGATCTCGAGCAGGTCCTCGTCGCCGACGAAGTAGAAGCGCGGGAAGGCGGAGCGCTGGCGCTCGAGGTACTCACCGAGCGCCTTCTGGATCTTGGCGAGGAGGTCGGCGAGGCGCTCCATCTGGCGGTGGATGCCCTCGATGTGGAGCACCTCGAGCACGCGCGGGGCGGCGCTCACCTTCTTGTGGAGGGCGACGAACTCGGTGTTGATGGCGCGGAAGCGGGCCGACTCCTGCGGGAGCAGGTGCTGGATGTCGCCCGAGCCGGAGAAGATGCCCTCGAGGTAGACCCAGCGGCGCTGGACGTCCATCCACACGTCGAACAGGTTCTGGAGGCGCGAGAGCTTGTCCTCCCACCCGGTGGACTCCTCCTCGAAGACCTTGAAGTAGGGCGACATGCGCATGGCGCCCAGCGAGTTGGAGTGCTCGGCGAGCTTGGCGAAGAGGTCGTCCCAGCCGCGGATGAGGCGGCACTTGTTCTGGTAGTTGACCAGGTCGAGCTCGGCCGTCTCCCAGTACTGGCGCACCTGCTTGAGGAACTCCTCGAGGGCGAGCTCGCCCTGCGCGCGCTGGATGACCTCCTTGTAGAGGTTGGCGTACTTGTTGACGTCGGTGGCCCACACGTCGCCCAGCGTGAGCTCGTTGAGCAGCCACTGCGCGTTGAGCTTGCGCCGCAGCTCCTTCCAGTGGCGCTCCTTGACGGCCTCCGAGTGCAGGTCGGCCACCACGACGTTGGCCTTGAGGTAGTCCTTGACCGTGGTCTGCAGGTGCTCAAAGGCCGAATACTGGCGCACGCGGTTGGGCAGCGTCTTGAGCGCCGCCAGGATGTCGTCGAGCGCCTGGCGCACCTTGCGCGGCATGACGGCCGACCAGGGGGTCTCCTTGAGCTGGTCGAGGTTGGCCCATACCTGCGCGAGCTTGGACCACACCTCCTTGAGGTCGCGCATCTCCTCCTCGATGGCGCCCAGCTGGTCCTCGCCCGAGGGCTCCAGGTCGAGCGCCTGCTTGGCCGCCGCGATGCGCGTGTGCTCCTCCTTGAGCCGCACCAGCCGCCCGTCGAAGATGCGGAGCGTGTCAAGCGCGGCCGAGTGGCGCGTGTCCCCGGACACCGGGCGCTGCGCGGCCCAGTCGTCGGCGAACTGGCGGATGCGCTCGTCGAGCAGCTTGGCCTCGGCGGCCACCTTCATCTGCAGCGACGGGATCTGCGCGTTGAGCGAGTCGGTCTTGCGCTGCAGGATCTCGTTGAACACATGCCACTCGCCGTCGACCATGTCGTACTCGAGCCAGTCGGCCGGGAAGCTGTAGCGCTGGCGCCGCAGCAGCTCCTGCCCGTTGGCATAGGTGCGCAGCTCCTCGCCCCAGGCGGGCAGGCTCTTGCGGATCTCCTGCACGCGCAGGATGAACACCACCGCGTCGGCCGTCGACTCGGCCTCGACCTGGTGACGCTCGAGCTCCGTGCGCGCGCCACTGATGGTGGCGTAGAAGGCGCGCATGGCCTCGCTCATGCGGCTGGCGAAGCGCTGCAGGATGTCCTTGTGCCACAGGTCGTACTTGTGCGACACCGACGACTGCACCTGGCCGTAGACCACCACCACCGGCCCGAACCGCTTCTCGCTCTCCGAGTTGTCGAACGTGCGCCGCGAGCGCTTGATCTCCTCGAGCAGCCGCTGCCACAGGCTCAGGTCCTCGCCCAGCCGGTTGAACACCGTCGACGCCTCCATGTCCCACAGGGCCTGGTACTGCAGCCAGATGTCCACGTACTCGGACACCTGCCGCAGCCGCTCCTCGATGGCCTCGTACACCTTGCGCAGGGCGCCCTCCGGCAGCCGCGCCAGCAGGTGCCGGTACGTCGGCGGCGGTGCGCGCTCGGCGTCCTTCTTGTGCGACAGCGACGCGTCGTACCGCGAGCTCTGCAGGCGCGGCAGGTCGCAGATGGTGCCCAGGTAGGCCGACAGCTGCTGCAGGAACGTCTGGCGCGCGTGGTGCAGGGGCGGCTGCAGGTGCATCATCTGGTTTCGGATGAGCACCTCGTGCACTGAGGTACGGATCAGCGGCCGGTGGCGCGCAGCTTCCTGGGCGTCCTTACGCGGGGACGACGAGTCGCCGCCCGCCACGACAAGCGCATCGGATCCGCTGCCCTGACCGTCGGCGCCGGGCGCGGAGCCGTCGGTGGAGAAAGTCGAGAGCCAGGCGTCGAGGGCGTGCAGCAGCCGCTCGGTGAGGATGGCCTCGAGCTGCTTGTCCAGCCGACGCACCCAGGCGTCCAGGTTGGAGTACCCGGCCAGGTTGAGCTCGTCCACAGCCTCCTGCAGCTTAGACGCGATCCTGTGCAGCGCAGGGCCGTGGATGGGGCAGCTGCCCAGCTGCTCCATACACTGGACGATCTTCTCGTGCTTGGTCAGCAGCTCGTCGACCTTGTCGCTGTTATTTGGGGGAGCGGACGTGTAAGCATTAATCAAGCGGGGTATACAATGCTAACAATAATGAAAATACGGACCGGAAGGTGGAAACGGCGTCGGCAAGGCGGCGCACGTAGGGCTCCAGCTTGGAGCCGGCCTCCCACTTAGAGTGGAAGCCCTCGTTGAGAAGTGTCTGTACGTCCTTTTTGTAGGCCGCAACGAGCGGCGCCACTTCACCGCCCACGCGCGCGCAGGACTGTATACACACAGGGAGCGTCAGCACCTAACGCCGAGAGAGGGGTGAGGGATGGCATGCATGGCTGGCGTACCTGAATGTAGGTGCGGACCGACTCCTTGAGGGAGACGGCAAACGGGTAGACCTGCTTGGCGCTGGAGGCCAGCAGGATGATCTGCAGCGGCACGCGGAAGTTGAGCGCCTGCAGGTTGCGGACCTCCTTGAAGAGGGTGATGATCTGCGGGTCGAAGTGCACGTCGAGGTTGAGCTTGGCGCCCTTCCGCGCCACGTCCAGCAGACGACCGGAGATCTGGAAGTTGCGGCTTTCGACGTCCTTGACCCACTCCTCGAAGATGACGCTCGTGTTGAGCTTGCGCCGGAAGCGCTCGCCGTCGGCCTTGAGCTTTTGGCCCTGCACGTCGACTTCCCAGCCCTTGCCCAGGATGTCCTCGACGCGCTTCATCTCGGCGGCCAACTGGCGCTCAATCTGGGTGGCCCAGATGATGGCTCCCGCAATCGGCGGCAGATCGCGCAGCTGGGCCATGTAGGAGGCCTCCGAGTTGGAGTACTGCTGCTTGAACTTGTGGTGCAACACCCTACGGCGAGCCACAAGCCACGTCAGCATCGAATAAAAGGAATTCCCTAAAAAAAGAAGGAATAAGCCGTACTTGATGTCGTCCTTGACGCGCTCGATCAGTTGGGCCTGGTAGAGCTGGATGGCCTCGCGCACGCGCGGGCGGAAGAAGAGGGCGTTGAACTTGCTGAACACGCGGAACATCTCGCTGGCGTTCTTGGCCGTGGCGAGCCTGTCGCAGAGCTGGTCCGTGATGTGAGTCTCCACGCGATCGATCCTCCCCTGCACAGTTGAGGAAAACGAAAAGAGGAAACCGTTAGAAACTGCGTCGTGTGTTGGAGAGGTAAGAGCTTCGCGCAGTGATGAGGTGCCGTACCTCATACTTCTTGACACCGGCGCGCCAGGCTTCCGCGCCCTCAGGCGAGAGGTCGAGGACGTCGAGTTGGATGACGAGCTGGTAGGCCTCGTGGATCTCCTTGCTGGGGTTGATGCCGCCGGGACCGGCCACGCCGCTGGGCAGCACGCGCGAGACAACGCCGTGGAGCTCCTCGTGCTGCTGCCTGAACTTGCGCACCTCGTCGATGCGCTCCTGGAGCTGCCGGTTCTCGGCGTTGATCTTGAGCGGGATCTTCTCCTTGTTCCGCTTCTTGGCGATCTCGCGGATGGAGTCGCGGAAGGACTCGAACTCGTCCTCCCACACGGCAAAGACTTGCTTGCAGTCGCCGGTGACCCGGTCGAAGTCGGCGTAGCTCATGTGCATGAGCCGCTTGGTGCGGAGGATGCTCAGCACCTTGCTGCACAGGTCCCGGGAGATGGCCTCGACGAGCTGCAGGTAGCGGTTGATCGGGTAGTAGGCGTTCTTCGTGCGCTTGAGGTGCGTGAAGATGGCCTTGACCGCGTCCGAGATCTTGCTCACCTCGGCCGCGGTGAGGAGGTCGTCGATGGGGAAGTCCTTCATCATGGGCTTGTACTGGGCCACCACCTCCTTGGCCTTCTTGAGGCCGATCGTGTCGGTGTCGAATGCAGCCGTGGCGTGGAAGCGCTTGGCCTGCTTCAGCGCGTTCAGGGTGCACTCTGCGCAGATCATGAAGAGTGCCGCGTGAGCCTAGGCTGCGCACGCGGGCTTCGAAGGTGTTGTGTGTGTGTGTGTGTGTGTGTGTGAACGTACGGGACTCAGGCGTCTCGAGCTGGTCGGTGATGTTCTGGAGGACGCCCTCAAGCTCGACCCAGAACTTGATCTCCTGCAGCGTTTCGCTGCCAGCCGGCATCGTTTCGATTCTGCAATGGCGGTTGCGAGGGTGAGAACGAGCAACGACGTGGTGGCGGTGGCGGTGCGGTACCGTTCGTGCTTGGTGACCTTCTGGATGTTGCGAATCCACACGTTCACCATGGCCTGGAGCGAGTTGAGGAAGTGGGTCTCCGTGGCGTGCTCGCCCAAGTCCTCGACCCGAAGCGTACGGCCGCCGTCCTACACGGTGTACAGCGTGAGCAAAGGCAGCCGCAGCCAAAACAAACAAAACTTGGAGTAGCGAGTCGCGTAGAAGAGGGGCGGGCTTGAACCTTCTTGGCGGCTTGGGCAATGTCGGGGTGGAAGGAAAGCTTGACCTGCTCGATCTGTACATTTTGCTTGCAGTTGTAGAGGGTAAGCTCCAGCTCGGCCATCTTCTTCTCGACGACGCCCTTGGGATCCTTGTCGCTCTTCTTGCCTCCCGCCTTCATGAACGATCGGAAGAATGGGTTGAGGGAGTGATGCAGAAACGCGTGTAGCGAATCGAATGGCGAGCCGTTCAGCTTGATCACTTGCAGCTGGCCCACGAAGTCCTTGCTGCCATCAAAAACGGCATCGGGCTGCGTCTTGATGATGGCAACACTGCTCGACTTCTCATTCACGAACGAAACCTCCAGCTCAATCGAAATCGTTGGCTTCGTTCCTGATTGCGAGAAAGGTTTTGAGCATCAATTGGCCGAGCATTTAACGAATTGCAAGGGGATGAGTGTACCTGCACTCACGGTCCCTTCCTCTACCTCCTCATCGTCAGGTGCGGCAAGATTTATGAAGAGCACGGGGTTCTTGGGGTCACTCGCGAATTTCTTCAGCTTGAAAGTGGCATCGGGGGTGTGCAGGGCCGACGTGATGTCGTCCTTCGATGCCCCGAGCAGATAGGGGCATACGCCCGCGATGAAGTTTTCCACCGCGGTCACATCCTCCATGCCCACAGTGACCGCCCCGCTCTCGGCGGTGACCGTCTCCATCGTTGTGTCGATCGGGCAGCTGGTGATGCGACCCGGCAAGAAGTGGAGCTGTGAGCCTTGATGCGCT
>CDFB01058645.1:0-14880 GCA_000826425.1 Acanthamoeba lugdunensis | reverse complement strand
GTGGCGGGCGTGACGTCGGCCGGCGAGGGCATGTCGACGTCGAAGAGGAACTCGGTGCGCTTGCCGTTGATGTAGACCGGCACGTTGACCGACGGGGTCGTCGACTTGGGCTCGCGGGCGAGGTCGGGGGTGTGGCGCCAGACAAAGGCCGTGTCGGGCATGGCGGTGAACAGCTGGGGCACGATCGCCAGGCGATCCTCGCGCCAGCCGGCGCCGCCCTCGAGGGTGAGGCCCTGCAGGACGAAGGCATCCGGCTCGGAGGCGGCGGCGGCAGCCGACGGGAGCACGTGGAGCTCGAGGTGCTCGAGGGACCAGGCGTGGGCGCGAGCGGCGGCCTGGCGGGTGGCGGTGATGAAGGCTTCGGGCAAGAAGAGGCCGCCGAGCCACACGGTGAGAGCCGGGCGGGGCGAGCGGAGCATGTCGCCGCTGAGGCGCTCGAGCTGCTGCAGGCGCTCGGCGAGGTCGACGAGCCAGGCGCCCACGCCCACGGACTCGGGGATGGCATAGCGGCGCCAGTCGCGGGGCACGACGCCCTTGGAGAGGTCGGTGATGAGGGTGCGCAGGTAGTTGGTCTGCTTGATCTCGCCGCGGCAGGCCTGGATGACCTGGCCCAGGTCGTGCCGCACCTTGGTCACCAGCGACCTGCCGGCCCGCATCTCGCGGTCGAAGCAACGGTAGAGCGGGTCCTGCAGCTGCTCCTCGCTCACCGCCGCCTCGGCGTGGGCCTTGGCGGGCGCCGGGATGAGCAGCAGCCACTTGTCGGCCGAGGCGTGCAGAGCCTGGATCCAGGCCGGCCGCGGGTCGGCCGAGCGCTGGCGGGCCTCGGTCGCGGCAGCAGAGGCCGACGAGGCCGGGAGGAGGCCCTCGTCGTCCTCCATGGACTGGAGCTTGAGGAGGCGGGCGAGGGAGCGTCGGCCGGCCTCGACGAGGAGCATCATCTCGGCATTCTCGGGGAGGCCGAGCCAGCCGGGCGTCTCGCGCTTGGGGATGGCCTCGCGCACCCAGCGGGCAAAGTCCTCGCGCGACTTGCCCTCGGGCGCGGTGAGGCGGTCGCCGGGGTCGGCGAGGGCGTAGGGCGTGAGCGGGAATGCTTCGTCGAAGGCCTGCGGGCGGAAGAGGTGGTCGAGGAAGGACTCGAGGAGGCGCTGATCGAACGGGTTGTCGATGCGGCCACCGTAGACGGTCTGCGCGAGGAGGGTCTTGAGGGCGCTCCACGGGATGCGCTCGGGGGGCAGATTGCCGCGGCCGTGGGCGGCGACGTCGACCCACGTGTCGATGGTGTCGAGCGCGCAGCGCATGTCGGACTCGTTGAACTCAAAGGTCTTGGACCAGCCCAGCGGCGCGTAGCGGAGGCGCTCCTGGACAACGGCGTGGAGCCAGGCGAGGAGGAAGTGCAGGCGCGAGCGCTCGACGGGCGCGCGGGCCATGCGCTCGGCGGGGATGGCGGCCAGGATGTGCTCCAGGTTGGCCCGCACGCCCGGCGGGGGCTCGAAGACCAGCACGCGCGACAGGCGCAGCAGCGCGCCGGGCAGGGCCGGGTGCACCTCGGAGGTGAGGAAGAGGCGGAAGCCGGGCTTGGCCTCGAGCGAGTGGAGCTTCTTCTCGAGGTTGACCAGCCACTGCGGGGCCAGGTGTACGTTCTTGAGCAGCACCCAGGTGCCCGCCTTGGCCCCGGCCTGGATGGCCTTCTCGGCCTGGTCGAAGCCCTCGGCCGACCCGATGGCCAGCGACTTGTAGGGCCGCTTGGTACGCGCCGCCAGGTCGTCGACCTTGTACGACGCGTCGTAGCCGGGCATCGAGCACAGCACCAGCGGCGTCGACGGCCCAGCCTCGCGCTCCACGACGGCGCCCAGGTCGAGCTCCGGCAGGTGGATAAAGTCTCCGCCGCTGCCGGAGCCGGCAAAGAGGGCCTGCACGAGCGCGCTGCCGCCGGCGATGATGCGGTCCGGGCGGAGGCCCTTGAGCAGGGTGAGCGTGCGGAAGAGGCGCACTGACTCGGCCGCGCCGGCGTTGGCCCCGGCGTTGGCCCACGACTCGGGCACGGCGCGCTCGCCGTTGGCGTCCTCGAAGAAGAGGCGCCACTCGTCGGGATGAGCCACGACGTGTTCGACGATGCCGGCAAAGGGACCGCCGGGGAGGGCCTTCTCGAGCTCGGCCAGGTACTTGGCCTGGCCCTCGGTGACGAAGGGCAGGGCGGTGAGGCTCGCGGGGGCGGTGACGGCAGCGGTGACGGTGACGTCGGCGCCCTTGAGGACGTAGTCGAGCTCGCGCGGGTCAAACTGGTGGGCGGCGGGGGCGTCACGGAGGCGGATCTGGAGGAGGCGGAGGGCGAACGGGAGCTGGTCCTCGTGGAGGAGGGTGCGGGCGACGCGCTGGAAGGCGATGGTGAACATGTCGGCGCTGAGGATGGCGAGGCGGTCGGCGGCGCCGCGCACGGCGGCGAGCTTGGGGTTGTCGTGGAGCACGGCGCGGAAGAGGGCGAGGAAGAAGCGGAGGGAGAACTGGTAGAGGAAGTGGATGGAGGCGGCCTGCTCGAGGGCAAAGTAGATCGAGGAGCAGGCCAGGGCGAGCGGGTTGTACTCGGCCGAGACGAGGGTGATCTCGCCCATGACGTTCTCGGTGTCGCGCATCTTCTGGTTGATCTCGCCGGCCTCGGTCTTGAGGCGCTCGAGGGTGGCGATGACGTGGTCGTTGTCGAGGATTGAGCCCTGTGACTCGTTGAGGGCCTCGAGGAGGGCCTTCTCGAGGCCGCGCAGGCGCACCTTGAACTCGCCCTGGAGCTTCATGAGGTCGACGCGCTTCTGGTGGATGTCGGGCCGCTCGACCTTGAGCACCTCGTGCAGGCACTGCTCCTGGAGCGAGCCCGGCGTGACGGTGAAGTTGACAAAGGTGACGCGCGAGCACAGATCCGGCGTGAAGTGGGCGTTGGGGTCGCGCGTGGAGAGGAAGATGACGAACGAGGGCGAGAAGTCCACGTCCTGGTCGCCCAGCCGGATGAGGATGCGGCCGCCCGTCTTGCGGATCTCCTTGTTGAGCACCGGGTTGAGCACCGGGTCGATCGACTCCACGTCCTCCACGAGCAGCGGCGTGCCGAACCGCAGCGCCGACTCGAGGTTCTTCATGAAGGCGGAGTCGAGGAAGGACGTCTTCTTGATCTTGCGCTCGCGGTACTGCTGCATGAGGAACTCCGAGGCCTGGCCCGACGGGTCGATCACGAGCGGGTACCGGTTGAACCGCTCCAGCATGATCGCGTTCTCCACGCACAGCTCGTCGGCCGGCAGCGAGTTGGCCTGCCACGCCAGCCGGCGGTCCGAGTCCGACAGGTACTCGATCACCGAGAGGTCGGGCTTGAAGGAGAGGCCCAGGTCGGTGAGGCGCGCCTTCCACTGCGTCAGGAGCATGGCGCGGTAGCGCTGGTCGAACACGCCGATGTAGGCCACGAAGGCCGCGGCCAGGATCGAGTCGCCCACCACCGTCGCCATGGCGGCCTTGAACGCCGCCGATGAGGACTCCCAACGGACGCGCTCCGACGAGAGGTTGGACAGCAGCGCGATCGAGCGCTCCACCTTGGCTCCCACCGTCGCCATCTCGGTCTTGATGGCCTGCGCCTGCGCGATGAGCGCCGCGTACTCGTCCTTGTAGCGCCCGATCGAGCGCTCCAGCTCGGCGATCGTGGTCTGCAGCTCGTCCTGCTTGCGCGACAGGTCGCTCGCGGCGGCCTCGAGGTCGGCCACCTCCTGGCGCAGGGGCTGGATGCGGTTGAGGATGTCCGAGTAGGAGATCTGGGCGATGATCCACGACACGAGCGGGCCGCAGGCCTTGGAGGCGCGGTTGACGCTCTCAAAGTTGAACTCCTTGTCGGAGAGGTACTCGGCCTGGATGGCCTGGCGGTCCTTGGCCGAGATGGCGTTGGAGTCGAACTGGACGATGGACGGGATAAAGGCCTTGTCCATGAGCAGCTTGCGCGTGTTGTTCCAGTCGAGCTTCTTGTGGTGCAGCAGGATGGAGACGGCCTCGAGGGTCTTCTTGACCTTTTCGGGCGGGCGGGCGAGGGCGCGGATCTCCTCGAGGTGCTCCTTCTTGATGCCCGACACGGCGCTGCGGGCCTCCTCGACGGCGGGCTCGGCCTTCTCGAGGTCGGCGTAGGCGCGCTCCTTCTTGACCTGGATCTCGGCGTTCTGCTTCTCCATCTGGCCGGAGAGCACCTGCGCGGCGGCGCGCTTCTGCTCGGCCACCTGCTGGTCCTGCACCATCTGCGCCAGCTTCTCGTTGGCCTCGGCCTGCTTGGCCTCGAGCACCTTGCTCTTCTCCTGGAGGCTCTTCTGCAGGTCGGCCACCTGCTGCTGCGTGTCGCGCAGCTTCTGCAGGCCCACGTTCACGTGCAGCTGCTGCTCCTCGAGCTCCTCGCGCTTCTCGCCCACCAGGTGCACCAGGTGCGAGATGAAGTCCAGGTAGTGCCGCGGCGTCACGTAGTTGGACCGGCCCGCCTGCCGGTGCAGCAGCAGGTTGGCCTCGTTGATGGTGCCGTGGATGTAGACCAGCGCCGCCACCACGGCCTCGCGGTGTGACAGAGCGTCGGGCGCGCCGCCCACGACGCCGCCGGAGCCGGCGAGCGGGAGGTCGGCGAGGTCGGGCAGGAGGAGCGCGTCGGGCGCGATGCGGTAGGCCGGGTCGTCGAGGTCGACGTTCTGGGTGAACTCTGACCCGACCTGGAAGAGCGCCGACGGGGACCACTCGCCGAACCAGTCGAGCACGCAGCGGTTGAAGAGGGCGGGCGAGGTGGCCGAGCGGTTGTGGAAGTCGGGCGAGGCCGGGTTCATGGTGAAGATGATGTGGAGGTTGCGGCGCACCTGGAGGGTGAACCACTTGTACATCTCGTCCTCGGTGTCGGCCAGGAGGCCGTGGCGCTGGACGGCCTCGCGGCAGGCGTGCATGAGCGAGGTCCACTCCTCACCCTCGAAGAGGCCCGGCACCTCGCCCGAGGCCAGGAGGGTGTTCATGCGCTCGAGGAAAGCCGAGTCGAGCACGTTGGACTCGTCGAAGATGAAGCAGATGCGCTCGTCGTTGCAGCCGGCGCGCTTCATGACGTGGCGCAGGTCGTCGTCAAAGTCCTCGGCCGTGTAGCGGTTGTTGACCTTGATGGTGAAGATCGACTGGCCGTTCATCCACGCCACGAAGCGCGACAGCACCGTCTTGCCGCCACCCGAGACGCCGATGAGGAGCGCGTGGCCCTGGGGCTGGCGGAGCACGCGGTCGATGCGGAGGATGTGGTCGAGCACCTCGTCGAACACGACCAGCGGCACGTCGAGCTCCTCCTCGTAGAAGACCTTGAGGCGGGCCTTGACGTGGTCGCGGAGGGCCTCGCGCTCGACGCGGGCGTACTCCTTGGAGAGCCAGTTGGAGAAGAGGATCGGGCGCTCGAGGCAGCGCGGGTCGAGGCTCGGGAAGTGCTTGAGCACGATGGCGTCGATGGTCTCGTCGGTCCAGCGGGCCTCGTCGCGGCTCACCAGACGGTCCTGGAAGAGGCGCAGGCCCTCGTGCACCCACAGGCGCATGAGGTCCTCCAGGGCGAGGCCCTCGACCTGCTTGAGGGCCTCGAGCAGGGCGCGCATCCAGCGCGAGAGCTCGCGCGGGGAGTAGATGTAGTGGGCCTGCATGTCGGGCACGAAGCGCTGCTGCGAGGCCAGGTAGAACTCGACCATGGCCTCGGTGAGCGCGCTCGCGTGGCCGCGCAGGGCCGGCTGCAGCTTGAGCAGCGCGCGGTAGAAGGTGCCGTAGATCTGGCGCAGCGACTCGGCCGACGGGAAGTCCACCAGGAGCAGCGGCACGTGCCGCAGGAATCGGTGCGTGAGCGGCACGCGGCCGGCGTCGGTGGGCGGGTTGCAGGCGCCCACGAACTGGATGCGGTGCAGCGTGATCCACTGGTGGTCGCTCGTGCGCCAGAAGCCGTTCTGCTCCACGAGCTGTCGCAGGAACGTGATCACACGCTGCGTGCCGTACTTGTCGGCCGCCGGCAGGTTGCACTCGTCGCAGAAGATCACCAGCCACTTGCCCATGACCGTGGGCTGCAGCACGGTGCCCTCCTGCGTGCGCTTGTACTCGCAGTGCTGGTCGAACGTCTTCAGCAGCAGCTCGGGCGTCGTCGCCGACGAGAAGTTGAGCGACACCAGCTCCAGGTCCGGCAGCGCCTTGAGCGACGACATGAGTGTCATCGTCTTGCCCGAACCGGGCGGCCCGCAGAGCACCACCGGCCGGTGCTCGGCCAGCCACGCCTTGAGCGCGTCCTCGTGCCGCACCGTGTCCACCGTCGGAATGACCACGTCGGGCGACGCCACCAGGTGCGACTCCACCTCGACCTGCGGCACTCGCACCGTCCACGGCTTCCACTCGCCGTCCTCCACCGACGGCCAGTAGTCCAGCAGCGACGTCGACTCGGTGAGCGGCGGCATGGGCAGCGTGGTCTGCCCGGCGATGAAGCCGCCCAGGGCCTCGCGCTCCACCAGCGGCATCGACCCGCCGAAGCCCCACATGATCGAGTAGCACAGCCGGCTGGCCACGTAGCGGTCGGCCACGTCCGCGGGCAGGGCAAAGTCCGCGTGGTTCTGGTTGTACTCGATGATGTTGACCACGCCCTTGTTGACCAGCGAGAACATGGCCTCGATCACTCGCAGCCGCGTGAGGTCCATGATGTGCGAGTCGCGCCCGGCGACCCACGCCAGGCACTTCTCCACGAGGCCCTCCTCGGCCAGCAGCGGCGCCAGCACGTCGGCGGCCTGGCGCTGCACCTGGAGACCCGGAGGCACCCACTCGTCCTGAATACACACATTCACATCGGCGGTTAGTCAAACGTTGTGGTTGTGCGTTGTCATGTGGTGTGGTGTGGTTTCTGTGCGTGCGCTATTGTGAATGTAGGGGGCGGGAGCGGACGTGGTCGCGCCGATCGCCGGCTCGTGCGACGGTCCCAAACCCGCGCCCCAAATTGTTGTGGCCTCGGCATTAAACCCGCCTTCCGCATGGCCACGCATGGCGCAGAGGCAGCCAACGAACCCAGGCGTGGGGGGTGTTTTGGTGGTGTGTGGCGTGGAATAATGACTGGAATATAAATAAATACCTGGGGGGCGTCGGTGACGGTGCGGCGGCGGAGGAGCTGGTCGCGCTCCTGCTCGTCGAAGGGCTCCTCGCGGAGGCGGGTGAGGTAGCGGACGAAGAGCATCTGGGTGGTGAGGGTCTCCTCGGAGAACCAGACCATGCCGCAGCGGGAGACGGTGGCCAGGGTGGCGTACTTGAGGTCCTGGACCTCGAACATGACGCGCACGTTGTTGGGGAGAGCGAGGCGCTCGCCGTTGGGCAGGGTGAGGAGCTTGTTGTCGTCGAGGAGCGAGTTGAGGTTCTCGACCCACTCGGGGTCGACGTCGCCGTCAAAGATGATCCAGTGGCGCTTGTGGGCCTCGCCGCGGAGGTTGTCGACGATCTTGCGGAGGAGCGCGGTGAAGAGGCCGTCGGTCCACTCGCGGGTGGTGGCGTCGAGGGTGCCGAAGAGGCTGTCCTTGGTGATGGCCTTGGGGTCGAGCACGTAGGCCTTGGTCTCGACGCCGTCCATGCGCTCGAGGGCCTTCTGGAGCACGGCCCACGACGCGGTCTTGCCCGAGCCCGAGGGTCCGACCATCATGCAGCCGTGGCGGAGGAGCAGCACCTGGTAGAGCTGCACGAGCTTGTCGATCCACTGCGGGGCCGGCACCAGGTGGCGCTCGCGGCAGATGGCGGCGATGTGGTCGCGCAGCACGGCGAGCTCGGTGGCGACGACGGCGACGCGCGGGAACACGTCGGAGAGGAGGCCCGTGAAGAGGGGCACATCGGAGGCGACGAGCTTGGGCGTGACGGTCTCCCAGATGGAGCGGAGGAGGATCTCCTGCTCGAAGGCCTGGATGCCGGCCTCGTCGAGGTCGCCCGGCGTCGGGGTCTGGCGCTTGATGTTGCCCGCCGACACGAGCACCGACTTGAGCGCGCGGAGGCCAAAGTCGTAGTGGGACTGGGCCGAGAGCTGCTCCTCGCAGAGCTTGAACAGGGGCACCACCTTGCTGGCCAGCCGCTCGGCTGTGCGGTAGCCCTGCGAGTAGAGCATGACCTGCGCGATGAGCTCGCGGTCCGGCTGGATCATGGCCACGCCGCGGAACAGCTGCTTGAGGTTGTCCGGCAGGTTGGACCGCCCGGCGTAGCCCGGGTTCATGGTGACGAACACGCCCATGGACTGGTTGACCTTGACGGCCTTGCCGATGATCTCCACCTCCTTGGCCTTCTCCTTGAGCGCCAGCTGGATGGCCTGGATCTGCTGCGACACGGCCGACAGGATGCGCTCCTCGAGCCGGTTGAACTCGTCGAAGCAGCCCCACGCGCCGCACTGGCACAGGCCCACGAAGATGCGGCCCATGGCCTGGAAGTCGAAGTTCTCGTCGCAGCAGAACACGATCACGAACCGGCCCAGCTGCTGGCCCAGCGCCTTGACCGTTTCCGTCTTGCCCGTGCCGGCCGGGCCGAACGGGCTGCCGCCCATGCGGCTCTCGAGCGCCTGCGTGAGCGTCAGGTAGCACCGGTCGGTGAGCGGCGTCTGCACGAGGCGCTCGGCCACGCCCAGGTACTCCCACCCGTAGGCGAACGACGCGTCGGCCATGCGGATGACCACCTTCTTGAGGAACGAATCCGCCGTCTCGTCCCAGTAGAAGCGCATCTGGTAGAGCCACGCGAAGTCGGCCGCCGAGGCCACGCCGTCGGCCACGAGCTGCCGCGTGACGTCGCGCTGGTGCACGCACTCGGTGATCAGGTACTCGAGCTTGCTGCGCTTCATCGCCGGGATGTCCTCCAGCACGGCGTCGGCCAGGTGCGCCAGCTTGGTCTCCACGTCGGCCACCACGGCCGTGAGGGCCTGCGAGCCACCACCGGAGGCCGCGGCCGTGAGGGCGTCCTCCACCTGGCGGGTCCAGCCGATCTGGGTGGCGATGAGCAGAAGCTGCGCGGGGCAGCGGTCGATCCAGCCCAGGTAGGCGGGCACGTCGAGCGGGGCGTCGGGACCCTGCGGCTGGAGGGCGTTCATCTCGGCGAGCACGTCGGCGGTGGCCGAGGCCAGGGTGTGCTTCATCTCGTTCTCGACCTGGGCGAGCCACTCGTAGATCTTGGGGTGGTCCTTGAGCGAGACGACGCGCTTGAACATGACGGTCTCGCCCTCGCGCGAGGCCATGCCCAGGATCTCGGTCTGCGACTCGTCGAGCACGAGGGCGGAGAGGCCGGCGAACATCTTGCGGAGATGCTTCTGGATCTTGACGATGTCGCGGCTGTTGCCGATGATCTCGAGCAGGTCCTCGTCGCCGACGAAGTAGAAGCGCGGGAAGGCGGAGCGCTGGCGCTCGAGGTACTCACCGAGCGCCTTCTGGATCTTGGCGAGGAGGTCGGCGAGGCGCTCCATCTGGCGGTGGATGCCCTCGATGTGGAGCACCTCGAGCACGCGCGGGGCGGCGCTCACCTTCTTGTGGAGGGCGACGAACTCGGTGTTGATGGCGCGGAAGCGGGCCGACTCCTGCGGGAGCAGGTGCTGGATGTCGCCCGAGCCGGAGAAGATGCCCTCGAGGTAGACCCAGCGGCGCTGGACGTCCATCCACACGTCGAACAGGTTCTGGAGGCGCGAGAGCTTGTCCTCCCACCCGGTGGACTCCTCCTCGAAGACCTTGAAGTAGGGCGACATGCGCATGGCGCCCAGCGAGTTGGAGTGCTCGGCGAGCTTGGCGAAGAGGTCGTCCCAGCCGCGGATGAGGCGGCACTTGTTCTGGTAGTTGACCAGGTCGAGCTCGGCCGTCTCCCAGTACTGGCGCACCTGCTTGAGGAACTCCTCGAGGGCGAGCTCGCCCTGCGCGCGCTGGATGACCTCCTTGTAGAGGTTGGCGTACTTGTTGACGTCGGTGGCCCACACGTCGCCCAGCGTGAGCTCGTTGAGCAGCCACTGCGCGTTGAGCTTGCGCCGCAGCTCCTTCCAGTGGCGCTCCTTGACGGCCTCCGAGTGCAGGTCGGCCACCACGACGTTGGCCTTGAGGTAGTCCTTGACCGTGGTCTGCAGGTGCTCAAAGGCCGAATACTGGCGCACGCGGTTGGGCAGCGTCTTGAGCGCCGCCAGGATGTCGTCGAGCGCCTGGCGCACCTTGCGCGGCATGACGGCCGACCAGGGGGTCTCCTTGAGCTGGTCGAGGTTGGCCCATACCTGCGCGAGCTTGGACCACACCTCCTTGAGGTCGCGCATCTCCTCCTCGATGGCGCCCAGCTGGTCCTCGCCCGAGGGCTCCAGGTCGAGCGCCTGCTTGGCCGCCGCGATGCGCGTGTGCTCCTCCTTGAGCCGCACCAGCCGCCCGTCGAAGATGCGGAGCGTGTCAAGCGCGGCCGAGTGGCGCGTGTCCCCGGACACCGGGCGCTGCGCGGCCCAGTCGTCGGCGAACTGGCGGATGCGCTCGTCGAGCAGCTTGGCCTCGGCGGCCACCTTCATCTGCAGCGACGGGATCTGCGCGTTGAGCGAGTCGGTCTTGCGCTGCAGGATCTCGTTGAACACATGCCACTCGCCGTCGACCATGTCGTACTCGAGCCAGTCGGCCGGGAAGCTGTAGCGCTGGCGCCGCAGCAGCTCCTGCCCGTTGGCATAGGTGCGCAGCTCCTCGCCCCAGGCGGGCAGGCTCTTGCGGATCTCCTGCACGCGCAGGATGAACACCACCGCGTCGGCCGTCGACTCGGCCTCGACCTGGTGACGCTCGAGCTCCGTGCGCGCGCCACTGATGGTGGCGTAGAAGGCGCGCATGGCCTCGCTCATGCGGCTGGCGAAGCGCTGCAGGATGTCCTTGTGCCACAGGTCGTACTTGTGCGACACCGACGACTGCACCTGGCCGTAGACCACCACCACCGGCCCGAACCGCTTCTCGCTCTCCGAGTTGTCGAACGTGCGCCGCGAGCGCTTGATCTCCTCGAGCAGCCGCTGCCACAGGCTCAGGTCCTCGCCCAGCCGGTTGAACACCGTCGACGCCTCCATGTCCCACAGGGCCTGGTACTGCAGCCAGATGTCCACGTACTCGGACACCTGCCGCAGCCGCTCCTCGATGGCCTCGTACACCTTGCGCAGGGCGCCCTCCGGCAGCCGCGCCAGCAGGTGCCGGTACGTCGGCGGCGGTGCGCGCTCGGCGTCCTTCTTGTGCGACAGCGACGCGTCGTACCGCGAGCTCTGCAGGCGCGGCAGGTCGCAGATGGTGCCCAGGTAGGCCGACAGCTGCTGCAGGAACGTCTGGCGCGCGTGGTGCAGGGGCGGCTGCAGGTGCATCATCTGGTTTCGGATGAGCACCTCGTGCACTGAGGTACGGATCAGCGGCCGGTGGCGCGCAGCTTCCTGGGCGTCCTTACGCGGGGACGACGAGTCGCCGCCCGCCACGACAAGCGCATCGGATCCGCTGCCCTGACCGTCGGCGCCGGGCGCGGAGCCGTCGGTGGAGAAAGTCGAGAGCCAGGCGTCGAGGGCGTGCAGCAGCCGCTCGGTGAGGATGGCCTCGAGCTGCTTGTCCAGCCGACGCACCCAGGCGTCCAGGTTGGAGTACCCGGCCAGGTTGAGCTCGTCCACAGCCTCCTGCAGCTTAGACGCGATCCTGTGCAGCGCAGGGCCGTGGATGGGGCAGCTGCCCAGCTGCTCCATACACTGGACGATCTTCTCGTGCTTGGTCAGCAGCTCGTCGACCTTGTCGCTGTTATTTGGGGGAGCGGACGTGTAAGCATTAATCAAGCGGGGTATACAATGCTAACAATAATGAAAATACGGACCGGAAGGTGGAAACGGCGTCGGCAAGGCGGCGCACGTAGGGCTCCAGCTTGGAGCCGGCCTCCCACTTAGAGTGGAAGCCCTCGTTGAGAAGCGTCTGAACGTCCTTTTTGTAGGCCGCAACGAGCGGCGCCACTTCACCGCCCACGCGTGCGCAGGACTGCCCACATAGGGAGCGTCAGCACCTCAGCCCACGAGGCGAGAGGGTGGTGTGTGTGTGTGTGAGGAAGGTCAAGCATGACTGGCGTACCTGAATGTAGGTGCGGACCGACTCCTTGAGGGAGACGGCGAACGGGTAGACCTGCTTGGCGCTGGAGGCCAGCAGGATGATCTGCAGCGGCACGCGGAAGTTGAGCGCCTGCAGGTTGCGGACCTCCTTGAAGAGGGTGATGATCTGCGGGTCGAAGTGCACGTCGAGGTTGAGCTTGGCGCCCTTCCGCGCCACGTCCAGCAGACGACCGGAGATCTGGAAGTTGCGGCTTTCGACGTCCTTGACCCACTCCTCGAAGATGACGCTCGTGTTGAGCTTGCGCCGGAAGCGCTCGCCGTCGGCCTTGAGCTTTTGGCCCTGCACGTCGACTTCCCAGCCCTTGCCCAGGATGTCCTCGACGCGCTTCATCTCGGCGGCCAACTGGCGCTCAATCTGGGTGGCCCAGATGATGGCTCCCGCAATCGGCGGCAGATCGCGCAGCTGGGCCATGTAGGAGGCCTCCGAGTTGGAGTACTGCTGCTTGAACTTGTGGTGCAACACCCTACGGCGAGCCACAAGCCACGTCAGCATCGAATAAAAGGAATTCCCTAAAAAAAGAAGGAATAAGCCGTACTTGATGTCGTCCTTGACGCGCTCGATCAGTTGGGCCTGGTAGAGCTGGATGGCCTCGCGCACGCGCGGGCGGAAGAAGAGGGCGTTGAACTTGCTGAACACGCGGAACATCTCGCTGGCGTTCTTGGCCGTGGCGAGCCTGTCGCAGAGCTGGTCCGTGATGTGAGTCTCCACGCGATCGATCCTCCCCTGCACAGTTGAGGAAAACGAAAAGAGGAAACCGTTAGAAACTGCGTCGTGTGTTGGAGAGGTAAGAGCTTCGCGCAGTGATGAGGTGCCGTACCTCATACTTCTTGACACCGGCGCGCCAGGCTTCCGCGCCCTCAGGCGAGAGGTCGAGGACGTCGAGTTGGATGACGAGCTGGTAGGCCTCGTGGATCTCCTTGCTGGGGTTGATGCCGCCGGGACCGGCCACGCCGCTGGGCAGCACGCGCGAGACAACGCCGTGGAGCTCCTCGTGCTGCTGCCTGAACTTGCGCACCTCGTCGATGCGCTCCTGGAGCTGCCGGTTCTCGGCGTTGATCTTGAGCGGGATCTTCTCCTTGTTCCGCTTCTTGGCGATCTCGCGGATGGAGTCGCGGAAGGACTCGAACTCGTCCTCCCACACGGCAAAGACTTGCTTGCAGTCGCCGGTGACCCGGTCGAAGTCGGCGTAGCTCATGTGCATGAGCCGCTTGGTGCGGAGGATGCTCAGCACCTTGCTGCACAGGTCCCGGGAGATGGCCTCGACGAGCTGCAGGTAGCGGTTGATCGGGTAGTAGGCGTTCTTCGTGCGCTTGAGGTGCGTGAAGATGGCCTTGACCGCGTCCGAGATCTTGCTCACCTCGGCCGCGGTGAGGAGGTCGTCGATGGGGAAGTCCTTCATCATGGGCTTGTACTGGGCCACCACCTCCTTGGCCTTCTTGAGGCCGATCGTGTCGGTGTCGAATGCAGCCGTGGCGTGGAAGCGCTTGGCCTGCTTCAGCGCGTTCAGGGTGCACTCTGCGCAGATCATGAAGAGTGCCGCGTGAGCCTAGGCTGCGCACGCGGGCTTCGAAGGTGTTGTGTGTGTGTGTGTGTGTGTGTGTGAACGTACGGGACTCAGGCGTCTCGAGCTGGTCGGTGATGTTCTGGAGGACGCCCTCAAGCTCGACCCAGAACTTGATCTCCTGCAGCGTTTCGCTGCCAGCCGGCATCGTTTCGATTCTGCAATGGCGGTTGCGAGGGTGAGAACGAGCAACGACGTGGTGGCGGTGGCGGTGCGGTACCGTTCGTGCTTGGTGACCTTCTGGATGTTGCGAATCCACACGTTCACCATGGCCTGGAGCGAGTTGAGGAAGTGGGTCTCCGTGGCGTGCTCGCCCAAGTCCTCGACCCGAAGCGTACGGCCGCCGTCCTACACGGTGTACAGCGTGAGCAAAGGCAGCCGCAGCCAAAACAAACAAAACTTGGAGTAGCGAGTCGCGTAGAAGAGGGGCGGGCTTGAACCTTCTTGGCGGCTTGGGCAATGTCGGGGTGGAAGGAAAGCTTGACCTGCTCGATCTGTACATTTTGCTTGCAGTTGTAGAGGGTAAGCTCCAGCTCGGCCATCTTCTTCTCGACGACGCCCTTGGGATCCTTGTCGCTCTTCTTGCCTCCCGCCTTCATGAACGATCGGAAGAATGGGTTGAGGGAGTGATGCAGAAACGCGTGTAGCGAATCGAATGGCGAGCCGTTCAGCTTGATCACTTGCAGCTGGCCCACGAAGTCCTTGCTGCCATCAAAAACGGCATCGGGCTGCGTCTTGATGATGGCAACACTGCTCGACTTCTCATTCACGAACGAAACCTCCAGCTCAATCGAAATCGTTGGCTTCGTTCCTGATTGCGAGAAAGGTTTTGAGCATCAATTGGCCGAGCATTTAACGAATTGCAAGGGGATGAGTGTACCTGCACTCACGGTCCCTTCCTCTACCTCCTCATCGTCAGGTGCGGCAAGATTTATGAAGAGCACGGGGTTCTTGGGGTCACTCGCGAATTTCTTCAGCTTGAAAGTGGCATCGGGGGTGTGCAGGGCCGACGTGATGTCGTCCTTCGATGCCCCGAGCAGATAGGGGCATACGCCCGCGATGAAGTTTTCCACCGCGGTCACATCCTCCATGCCCACAGTGACCGCCCCGCTCTCGGCGGTGACCGTCTCCATCGTTGTGTCGATCGGGCAGCTGGTGATGCGACCCGGCAAGAAGTGGAGCTGTGAGCCTTGATGCGCT
>CDFB01058523.1:0-13231 GCA_000826425.1 Acanthamoeba lugdunensis | reverse complement strand
GTGTGTGTGGCGTACCTCTTGTTCCTGCTGCTGCTCGCGTTCCTGCTCCTGCTCCTGGACCTTCTCGGCGTCGAAGAAGTGGCCCGAGCTGTTGAGCAGACGCTTCCTCTTGGCCTTGGCCTTGCGGCGCTTCTCGATCTCGGCTTCGGCGGCGTCTTCGGGGAGGGCCTGCTTGGGACCCTTCTTCCTCTTCTGCTGCACCAGCTCGCGCACCTTCTGCACAATGTCCAGCTCCCCTTCGCCGTACACGAAGTCGGCGTTGGCCTGCACAATGGTGGTCATGCAAGCGGTGCTCGCTTGTAAGTCCGAGTCTCATTGGGAATAGTGAGTGAGGTGGGTGTGCGTACCTGGATCTTGTCTTCGATGGCGACGTGGAAGGGCTTGGGCTGCGGGACGCACGCCTCGACCGAGAAGTCGATGGGTTCGCGGAAGACCTGGAGGCTCTTCCTCAAGTGGACGTCCTCCAGCTTCTGGTGGATCTTGAACCTGAAGAAGAAAGAGAGAAGGAAATGGTACTGTTAGTTACCGGCTGATATGATGGCGTTGGGGCACTGAGAGGGCGAGGGGCAAGCTTCTTTCGTACTCGGTGTGGTTCTTGAGGAGGGTCTTGAAGGCATTCTTACGCCAGACGTTGGACACGTTCTGGATGCAGAGCTGGTTGAACTGGATGCGTTCGGACCGCATGCTGTTGATCACCAGCCAGGCGGCCACATCCACGAGCACCCGCTGGTCACCGTCGATTCCTGTTACGAGGTGAAGAAAAGTTTAGAGGCAGGCTCTGCGGGGGAAACACAAAAGGCCCTTGCGAAAAGTACCATTGGGCGGCATGCGTGCGTGCTTCAGCTCGCGAGCCATCAAGCGCTCGATTTCAGGGATGATGTAGAGGTGGATCGTTTGGCCCTTGCCGATTCCACGCATACGGAACGCACCTGGTGGGAGACGCAGGGAGTTGGCGGGTGAGTGAATAGATCGTAATTGGCGCAGGTGGTGTGAGTGCGCCTTACCTTGAGCGTAGTCACGGAATGTCATGTCCTTGCCGAGGGTGAGCACCGCGCACGCGCTGAGTACGTGCTTGATATCCATGCCCGTCGTATGCACCTGATCATAGAAGGCGAAGCGCTTCTTTTCGCTGATGCCGCACTGCGCGAGCTTGAGCACTCTACCCGTGGCGCGCACAAGGATCATCTTCCTGTCGAACTCATCGAGGAAGACCACGCCCTCGAAGTTCTTGAGGCCGTTGGCCAGCAGGTACTGGGCCACCTGTGCGAGCAAAGCGAGGACAACGCGGGTCAGACGTTAATGCTATCGCAATGTGGCAGTAATGGCCGTTCGTACCTGGAAGTTGGTCATGCCCGTGATAAGCGCGCCCGTATCGATCAGAGCGTGGAAGGGCGGGTTGGCGGTGGCGATCTTGTTCAGCAGCGACTTGACGGACCAGCCCTCTTCGACCACTTCGTGGCTGACAATGTCCGGGTTGGTCAGGTAGTTGATCATCAGACCGTCCGATCCTAGAGGCAAACTCGATGTGAGCAGAAGCAGCAGCAGCAGCAGCAGCAGCAGCAGCAGCAGCGAGTAATCACGAGAATGAACGAAGCGCACCCTTCTCATAGCCGCACTGGCCGAGCTCGATGGGCATGAGGTCCGAAGGCGTGCCCGAGAAACCAATACGGCGACCGAAGAGCATGTCACCGCCGAGGGCTTGTCCGCTCTCGCTCAGTTTCACGATCTAATGCAACGCACAGCGGTGAGCCGACAAACCCAGCAAAAGAAAAAGACATGACGTGCACGTCAGGAGAAGAAGAACGTGGCCGTACCTGATGCCTCATGTAGGCCGGGAAGATGAACTCGTTGAGGTACCAGTGGATGAGGTCGGGCAGCTTGAAGAGAATCGAGTGCAGCTTCTGCATCTGCTCCTCGTTGGACCTCTTGAGCAGCCGCAGAGGCACCACCTCGAGCGAATCGTCCTCCTCGGTCTGGGTCTCCTCCTCCATCTTGTCCTTGTCCTTGCCGATGGCCTGGAAGTTGAGCGAGCCGCGAACCTTGCCGCCGGCCATCTTCACCCACTGGGCGTAGCGGATGGAGGACTTGCGCTCGCTGTAGGGACCCACCTCGAGGGTCAACGTGGAGCGCAGGTTGGCGATGATGTCATTGAAGTCCGACCACCGCAGACCCTCATAGCGGTAGGCCAGAACCGTGAGGCCCAAGATGACGTCGGGGTGAGCGAACCTACGAGCAAGAGAGGAGAAGAAGTCAGAGCAAGGCCTTGGGCGAGGAGGAAGGGAGAGGAGAGCGTACTCGGAAGACTGCGAGGGAACGTCCTTGCCCACGAAGGGAACAGCGAGCTTGGCACGCGTGCGGGGCATGTTGGGGTCGACAGCGATGGCCCGGTCAAAGTCCGCCTTGGTGAGCAGACCGAACGACACGCGATCGATCTGCAGGGAACGAAAGGAATGGAGGGAGGGAGAGAGACCGTGAGCTCACACGGCCTCACATGAGCCAAAATGGTGGTTGGTCCAGTGGTACCTTCTGGAGCACGTGAGGCAGGAACGATTTGAGCCAGTCTCGAGTGAGGTTGAGCATCTTCTTGTTCTTGGGCGACAGAGTGTTGTTGACGTAGTCGACCAGCTCCTGCTCGTAGTTGGCCCTGTCGTCTTCCAAGATGTAATCGATGATCTGCTTGTCGTTCAGTCCTGGGGTGCACACGAAGCGCCAGTTGTAGCAACAACGCGTCAACATGAGGTCTCCATGGGGAAGCGAGTGGTGGTGGGGCGAGGTACCGGTGAGGTTCTGCGATTCGAGCCAGAGCAGCGCCCACTGTGCGACGATGGGCTTGATGAACTTGTGGTAGTAGTCGGGGTTAAGCAGCACGATGTGCGGATTGCGCTGCAGGGCGCGCTGCTTGTAGCCCTCGATGATCACCTCCTTCAGCTTCTCCAGCACGCCGAGCGCGCGGTTGCTCTCCTTGAAGCCGACCGACAGAGAGCCGCCGTCGGCGTAGAAGATGGCGTCGAGCAGGTGAATGGGCAGCTTCCACCGGAGCGGCGCAAAGTCGAGGTCCAGCTTGGGTCCGATGGGGAAGTTGAGCTCACTCTTGAGCGGGTGGAGGATGAGATCGACCTCGTCCATGATCAACACACCAGAGCGGAAGAGGTTGAGAATGCGGGCCAGCTCCTTGGCATCGGCCTCCATCTGCGGGTGGCGAGGACCCGACTCGTCCTCGATCAAGTGCAGCATCTCCATGAACTTGAGCATGATCGACTTGATGGAGGTCGGAGTACTGGGCAGAACAGAGAACAGCAAAATGAGGAGTGCGCTCTCCAGCACAACCACGACCAAACGAACTGGCACAGCGTACCTGATCACGACACCGTTGGTACGGATCGCGTTGGCGAGCTTGTTGTAGAGCGTCTTGTCTGTCCTCGAGGCACGATCGCAGTGCAGGGTATAGATGCGCTTGTGCATGATCGAGGAGAATGTGCTCCTCATGACGCTGCGCGAGAACTCCAAAAGCGCCGGCGGAACAACCTGGCGGACAGCAGACAGGTTGGTCAGTATTTCAATTGCAAGCCGACACGAATCCTCCCTGCGAGTCGAATGTACGACGTACCTGGCACACCAGCGACTTGTTGTCGCCGAGCATGAGGGCAAGAAGAGGTCCGACGACGGTGGTCTTGCCTTGACCCATGATCATCTGCTTGACCATGGACTTGCCCTGGGCCATGCTGTCCATGAACTCGCGGACCATGATGACCTGCCTCTCGCGCAGCAGAATGTTCCACGTGAACTCGAAGACCAGGAAGCGCGGGTCTGTTGCGTTGTGTTGTGGACCAGGTCAAGTCAGGCCACTGCAGAGGGTCTCTGCGGACGCAAAAGGGCACCACGTACCATAGACCAACGAGTCGTCCTCCTTGTCGATGTAGTAGCGCTTGGTGGTGAGGTTCTGGGCGAGCGACTCGCTCTACACATATTAATTGTGTGGTGTCAGTCCATCATCCATGATCTTAGCACAGGGCCAGCCAGAGGGAAGCGGTACCTTTTGGATGAGCCCGGCGATGAGGGCGATGTTGGGCTCCGCGGTTTGCTCGGGAGCCTGGTGCTGGGTCACGTGGAGCAGGCTCAGCAGACCGCGAGCGTCGGAGAGACACCTGTTGATCTGGCCGATGCGGTTGGCGTGCAGAATGGCCGCAGCGATGATGTCGTAGACGTGCTCCTTCTTGCTGTTATCGAAGTAGGGATTGAGCTTCTGCAGATCCCACGCGCTCTTGGACGAAAGCAGCGAGCCGACCAGGTAGTCCAGCCAGATGTGGGTCTCCTGTCCGCAGTAGCGCTGGAGCACGAAGCGGTACTTGGCGACGGTGTCGGGCGACGAAGCCTCGGGTCTCTCCTTGCCCTTCTCTTCTTCGATGTCCATCGAGTCCTGTTGTTTGAGAACCACAGGTTGCAGTGAGTAGCTGAGTAGATGGCGAGTGATTGGTTGGCGTCAGGTACCGCCTGAGGCTGGGTGGACGGCAGGGGGACGTCGTTGGCGTGGGCAACGACGTAGGGGATGGCGTTGTTGATGTACTCCGAGTCCTGCTCCCTGATCTTGACCAGCTCGTCGACCAGGTCCTGGACGTGTTTGGCGACCTCGCCGAGCGCAGGGAGTGCCTCACCACTGTGCAGTGGACGAACCGTTTGGGTCAGAATTAGGGGAGAGGCCATAGCACACAACACCACACACGAGACGCCCAACGCACCGAGCATAGGACTCAATGTCCTGATCCAGCAGGCCCTTGTACTTAGCGATCTTGCCGTTGTTCTGAAGGTCGGCATAGTGCTTCATCTCGGCCTCGAGACGCTCCATCATGAAGCCAGCCACCGCGGATTTGGCCTGAGGGTGGCCAGAGACGTCGAAGGGCAGCTGGCTAGACACGGGCGGCTTCTTCTGTTCATCTCGCGCCAGGAAGGCGACGTGGTCGTCGAGGCCGAGCGAAACCAGTGGTGCACCGGCGAAGGCGGCGCGGGTGTCTTGGTCCATGACGAGCTTGGGATCCGACAGCCCGGTGTCCTTGTCCACCAGGCGCAGGCGCCTCTTGGTGCACATGAAGTCGGAGAGCACAGGCAGGACCCACGACCTCTCGCTTTCGGGTGTGACAGGCGCGGTCAGGTTGGGCGGAGGCAGCTTGGGCCAGGTCTCCGGCGGAAGGTTCATGTTCTCGACTAATTACAGAAGGAAGCGCCATGGTCAGCGCATTATCACAATCTCGCAAGTGTTGAGGGGGGCTTGGCGTACCCTCCATCATGAGCATGGGCACAAGGAGGGAGAACAGATCGTCGATGGGCGAAACGGTCTCCGTGTCGTCGATCCAGCCGTTGATCTTCTCGTTCTTCATCTGCCTCCTATCCACGAACTACGCATGTACAAGTTGCAACCAGATTGAAATGAGCGATACACGTATGACACGGTTCAAGCGCAGGTTGGTTGGTTCTCTCGTACCTTGGGAAGCCTCTGGCACAGATCGGGATTGTGCGAGAGGATGTTGAGGATGGAGGGAAGCAGGCCGCGATCGTTCTTGTCGCCCATGAGCTGCAACAGGAGGGTCGCAAGCGAGTGCGAGTCGTCGTTGGAGAGGATCTTCATCTTGACTCCACCGGTGAACAGCTCGTAGAGGAACAGGAAGCCCAGCTTGAGCTCGCTGCCGGCCATCGTCTCGGTTCCGGGCCTTTAGCGGTTTCATTGAGCAAACACGTGAGCAGCGCCGCCACACACCAAATTGGAGTGGAGCTGTCCTTACCAGTACTGGTGCGCCACGTCGAGGGCCATAATACCGGAGAGGAGCTTCGAGGCGGCGTAGTCAACCGACAGGCTCTGCCAGTCCTTGGATGTGGCGCCGAGCGCAGAAAGGTCGTTGTGGTAGGGCCAGCCCGAGTCCTCCGTTCGGGGCACCAGGAACAGATCAACGCTCTGCGCACCACGAGGCCTGCCTTAGTACCCAGCATACTAATAGGGACACATTACCGTGCGGAGTGGGGGGGGGTACGTACCGACAAGCCAGCATCCAGAGCACGCAGGTAGTACATGCGGTTCTTGACGAGCGTGATGTCGTACTCAGTGTACACGCGCGGGTCGAACCGAGGGTCGGAGATGTCGGTGATGCACTGCTCCTCGAGGAGTTGGGATTCCTGTACGTTATGATAGATTGTGAGCGATGGTGGCACACTACCGTGGTCGGCGGTTCACGAAAGGGGTGCACGTACTTCGTGGTGAGGAAGGTGGCAGGTGACGGCGACGTGCTTGACCTTGCCCACGTAGGCCGCGAACTCGTTGGTGATGTCCCACGGCACCTTGACCGGACTGTCGACGGTAACGGAGGAGATCTTGATGCGCGAGGCGTGCGCGTTGGGGTGACGATCCACATTGGCCTCGCCAAGCGTCTGGAAGATGATGTTCTCCTCGGTAGAGAATGCGGTGTCTGTACCGATGGCGCTCACCAGCTTGAACACTTCGTCGTAGTCTGCAACACACACACCACGGTGAGAAAATGGTGGACCACAAACACGACGTATTGCCTATTATCAAGAGGCCTTGGCTGTTTGGTACCTCGGTGCAGGAAGCGGAGAAGCAAAAGGTAGAGGGCGGACGCGAGGGTCGGGGTGAACATGAACGACAACGACACGTGGACGGGGTAGAGGTAGTACTTGGTGTCCAGAGCCTCGTGCCAGTCCTTGTCCGTGCGATCCAGCACCAGCTCCGTAGAGAAGGGTGCACTGCCGATGAACGGCCGCACAGGGTGGATCGATGGCACCAACACAAGGATTTCCTGTAAGCGCCAGTCGAAGGTTAGGTTAATGTTGCGATTGTACAGGAAGGGCACTGGGGGCATCACGCACGTTGTTCGGGTCCGAGAGGAGAACGGAGTGAGGAATGCCGCGAATGAGACGAGTCGTAAGCTCGCTCCGAGTGTTGGTCACGAAGAGGTTGACGTGATCCACGCTGTGTGGTTGTGGACAAGGACGGTTTAGACACAGGGTGGAAAGGCGAGAAGAAAAACGGCGTTGGCGCACCTGTAGAGCCTGGTGACTCCATCGTTGTCGGTGCGGGCGTGGAAGGCCATCTTGAGGCGGGGCAGCTCCACGAGGTCGATGTTGAAGGGCTTGCTGAGGTCCTTCTGCTTGGTCCAGGCCAAAACGTACGCCAGCTTGTCCAGGCGAGTGATCAACTGGGCCAGACTGTGCAGCTTGGATCCTGCTCGTCCCGGAAAGAGGTAAGCGCCAAGGCTGAATGTGCAGTGAAACTGTAGCGCAGCAGTTACCCTTCGGTGCGTGCAAGAGATCGACCAGGAGAAGCTCCTCCTCGTCCAAGTTCTTCTTCTTCTTGGTCTCCACATTGATCTTCGACCTTCTGATGCTCTTCTTCTCTTCTTGCTTCTCTTGCTCAGTACCCTACAGTGAAAATGTTGAGCGGGCAGGTTCACATGCCGCACCAGACTAGAGAGGGCCAGAAGGTACCTGCTTCTTGATTTGCGGGATGCGAGTGATGCGCGCGCATACGCCTGGCATGTGCGTGCAGTCCACCTTGGGCACTCGAACCAACTCGACGTAGATAATGTTCTGAGTCTTGTCGAGCGGGTAGCCGCGCAGGTTGTCGGTCTGTGAGCACAGAAAAAGACTCGAGTCAGTCGCACATTCAAAGACACTGAAACCGAGGCCGCGTGTGGGAAGCGGCGCAAACCTTGTCCTGCCAGAAGAGGTAGGAGTCGAGCAGCGCCGACGGAACGATGCCGTAGAGCAAACGCGACGGAATGAACTGCTCGTCGGTCCCGGAGATGTTGGCCGGGTGGACCTTGTCGCGGATGATGACGACCGAAGTCGGGTCGGGGTACTCGGCGTACGGGTGCCCGGCGCCGTGCCTCTCCCACCGGGGCCACGGGTAGTCCCTGTCCTTGATAGAGGGCTGCATGTCGCGCAGGGAGTAATGGACGTCGGTGGTGTACTCCAGCGAGCGGTAGAAGCGACGACCGTGGGACATGACGTTGTAGATCTGAACGATGCGGAGGCTCTTGAACACGAAGATCTCCTTCCACGTTCCGCCCTTCTTCGGGTGAATGCCGACCATGTAGGCCACGTCCGCGTCCGCCGGCAGAGGGTCCTCGGGCAGACAAATCTAATAATTAGAGCCAAGTGAGTAACGGGTGACAACAGGAAAGAACAACAAACCGCGTGTCTCGTTGGTACCTGGAGCGGGAAGGGCTGAGTGAGGTAGGTCAGGCGGACGGGCTCGAAGATGGGCACGATCCACTGCTCGCTCTCCTCGAGCTCACCCGGGACGTAGTCACGATCGAGGACCTGCACGTCCATGCGGGGATCGGGCGTGCGCCAGTACTGCAGGTCGTGGTCTCTGCCGATGAGGCGCACCCACTCGCGGTTCTCCGCCGTCTCGATGGTCGCCGCCTGCATGGATTTGGAGCCGAAGATGAGCATCACGTCCGGCCGCCCGGCGATGGACTTGTCGAGAGCCTTCAGATGCGAAGACTTGAGGGTGAGCTGAATCGTCTGCATGTCGATCTCCACGCCGAGTTCGAGGTCGTCGCTGACGCTCTGGATCGTGCCGTCATCTAGAGAGAACAGACCAAACAAGAGGGTTGAGCCTGATGAACAATACGAAGGCGAACACAAAGGCCGAACTCGAGAAGCAATTCTGCAACAGAAAGTGGGCCAGCAACTCCCGACCCCTTGTACCTGAGGGTAGGATTCTGCGTCGCAGGGCGGGTCTGTCTCTTTCGCTCTCAGAGCGAGAATTTAGAGACAGCTTCCTCTTCCCTTTCCTATCAGAAGAGGATGTCTCCTCCTCTTCTTCCATTCGATCCTTCTCATCACTTCCACCACCAGTGGTGATGGACGCAATTTCATCTCTCGCTGTTGTGCTCTCTAGTGTTGTCGCGAACGAAAGGGGAGATCAGATTTGGGTTTGATTTGGTATGGTTCCCTCACACGTTCCACTCGCAACTTGATGACACTAATTGTAGGGCCGGGAAGGCGAGACAGACCAGAACGAGCCCAAGAGCAAGCTGTGATAATCAAGCAACAAAAAAAAAACAGCAAAAGAGGAAAGGGCGAGAATGAACGTACCTTGGTAGCTGGCCTGGTTGGCCGAGGAGACGACGGTGAAGCGACCCACGGAGCGTTGGCCGTCGATGAAGGCCCACTTGCGGACGAAGTGCGCGAGGCTCTCCTTCTTCTCGTGCTGCACCCGGATGCCAGTTCCGGCAGCCACGCGAATGGCGCCCTCCATGACCTCGTTGAGTGCCTTCTGCCCGTTGGCCCTGCTCCACGTGATGAGCTTGCGGCGCACCACCTATGCGCGATCACAACGTTAGCTCTCAAGTCTGCATGGAACGCAATGGCAAAGCGGAGAGAGGGCAACGTGCCTGCAGCAGTTCAAAGACCTCGGTCTCGGGCACCGGGAGGAGCTTCATGTTCCACGTGTGCCTGGTGGTGAGGAAGATGAAGGCGCACAGGAGCGTACTGACGACGTTCTCGTTGAGCTCCTCGAGGTGCATGTTGCGGTAGAGGAGCACGAGGTGAGCGTGCAGCGTGCACGCGATTCTCGAGTTCTCGTCGACAACCTTGTCGTCCTCCTTGTTCTCGCAGGCCTTCATCGCCTGGTAGCACCACGACTCCAGCATCTTGTGGACGGGGCCGTGCAGCAGCTGCCTAAGCTCGAGCTGGCCCTTCTCGAGGATCTCGAGCACCGTCGGCGTCACCTCGACGTCGCGCAGAGGTCCCGAAATGGTATCGTGCTTGCCCTTGGCGTGGGCGATCATGAAGGACATGTAGTTCTCCATCCTTGCGGCCGTGCGCATCACATAGAGGATGATGTCCACCGTACTCGCGTACACCGTCATCGTGTCCTAAAAGATTGGGTAAAGATGTGAGAAATGAGATGGGCCACGACTAGGGGCCAACACCAAAAGTAGCAAGGCGTACCAGGTCGAGGGCGAACTTGAGGAGCGCGATGGTGGAAGCGATCACGCCGGCAGGAGAGCGATGAAGCTCGTTGATCAGCATGCCGTAGGGAGTGGCCAGAAGCTTCGGGTTGGTCGTGGGCACTTCCTTAGGCTCGTCGGTGAGCGCGGCCGGCAGGTAACGGCCCGGCTCGAAGAGGACGCTGTCGAGCACCTCTTGCAGCTGCTTGCTCTTCAGCGCGTGAATGCGATCCTCGGTGGAGAAGAAACTGAGGATGAGCGGCAGACGGATGTAGGGGACGGTGAGGTAGGAGATCAGCAGCTCTGAGTCTCTCTGGCCCAGCGCATCCTCGAAGTTCGGCAGGTTCTTGATGTGCAACACGTCGTCTTCCGTGTTGACTATAACGTGCGCAGCCGCATGGGTCAGCCGAAGTGCTGTCAGTGGAAAAAGGCATCGTTGGCAGGGACTAACATACCATTGTGTGGGGCGGTGAGGAACGATGGTGTGGCCGTCGAGGGGAAGCGGTGAGTGAACGGCTTCTTCTTGGGGCGGCAGTAGAGGAAAAAGCCAGGTTGGTAGGCGTTCACCAGGTACTCGCCCATGTCGAACTTCCACCTGTGATACCCCCGTCAGTTTCAGGACCCGCTGACAGTGTCGCCTTGGATTGCAAAGCTCAAAGTGGCGTACTTGAGCTCAGCGTGCTTCTGAGTCCACGGCGCAGGACGAGGGAAGGCCTCGTCCTCGGTGTTCATGAAGTACTTGAAGTAGAACGCGATATCTCGGTAGCAGGCGAACTCGGGGTAGTTCTTGATAATCAGCCACTGCTCTCCGGAGATGTACGTGTGGATGTCGCCCTGATCAAACGCTGTTGCACAAAGATGTCCGTAGATTAGGCCTAGTTCACAACCCCTGTCGCCGTTATGTGAGAAGTCAAGGCGTACCGAGTTCGGCGCACACTTGGGCCAGGAAGCGATTGTTGGCTTGGTCTTGGCCCATGCCGTTCTCCCAGCTGAAGATGTGGTTGGAGGGAGGGATTTCGTCGATCTGATCGGCGAAGTAGTCCAGCACGGAGGTGCGGGCGATGTTGAGCTCGGCGGTGTGCACCTCGATGGTCTCGCTCTGGTCTCCGAACTTGCCCGTGCTCAGGCCGTAGCCGTGGAGTCCGCCGTAGCCCATCAGGTGCAAGCTCACCTCGGAGGGGATGTCCGTCGCCTTCTTGCGCATGGCAGCGTCGGCGATGGCGGCAATGCAAGCGGGCACGATGATGCGCACGGCGTCGAACGAACGCGTAGCCTGCAGCGCCAAGGCCGAAGAGGCGAAGTGCTCGATGATCCTCTGGAGGAGCACCAGGATGTCCAGCTGCAACGCATAGCGGATGGGCGTGCGCCAGATGCAGTTGGCGTAGTCGGGGTTGCTGCGGCCCTTGGGCACCGGCACCAACTGCAGCCCAGGCGGGAAGAGGGTGAGTCGGCCGCGCAAGGGCAGTGTGTCAGTTCGTTGTGCGGATGTACCTGAGTGAAGGTGTACTCGATGAGAGCACACTTGAGGAAGCTGGTGTTCTTGATCGTGTGGGTCTGCACAGAGATGAGGGTGCAGAGCTTGTCGCAGTAGCGGATGGCCGCCAGTGCCTCCTCGAAGTTGGTCACCTTGGCCGGCAGCTGGAGCATGTCGACCGGGACATACTTCGGCAGCTTGATCGGCAGGCCCGCAAGGCCGTCGACGTCCTCCTCGCGCAGGAGACGATCGAAGAAGGGATGGAGACCCCACTGGTAGTCGGCCTTGTTCCCGTCGTCCAACTTCAGCATTGGGGGAGCGCCAGCAGATTGGTCGTTGACCGGCAGTCGTTTCACCTCCTCCTCTGAAGAGAGAGAAAAAGAGAGGGCAGGTGAGCGGACTGGACAGCTCATGAGTTCAGACTGACGAGACGTACCAACGGTGTCGATGCGCCCCTTGATGTTGGCAAGCTGGTGAGCGGTGATTCTGTCGTCGTTCGCGTTACTGAACTTCACCGCCGTGTAGGCAAGTTGCTCGCAGGCCATCTTGATCAGGCGAATGTCCGAACCGCTTTGAGAACAAACAAATAGTGTTTGTCAGCGTTCAGTTTGTCGCAAGAAGAGTGCACACACGCCTGGTGCGGGTGTACTATACCTCAGGGAAGGCACGAAACGCAGGTCGTTGTCGATCAGCGTAACCATCTGCGCTCGTAGCACGAAGCCGGCTTGCTTGGCCTTGGTCACGGATAGGCCCTTGCGCCTCAGCAGATAGTAGAAGGAGTCCAGCACGCAGCGGTAGTAGGCCGTGGAGCCACGCTGAGGCGATCTCCAGTCGATGGCTGGGTCGTCCTTGATCGCCACCAAGGACTCCTCCAGTGGCTTGCCCGTCAAGAACCTAAGTTGGAAAAAGAGAGCGTGAGCCTGGATCAAGGACAGACCAAGGTGGCGAGAAGTAACGTACGGCAGCAGGTAATCGTAGATCTTTTCAGGCGTGTTCTGCTTGGCCTGGTAGACGACCAGCTTGAAGAGGAACGCCCAGAATGCATCGTCGTAGATGCGTCGTATCGGGACGTCATCCAACGCCAGACAGGTTTTGTACCTGGTGAATCAATTAGCACCAAAGCCCAAGTACCACAGTTTGGCACTTGCGGGGAGATAGTATACGTACATGATCTTCGGGGGCCTATGTACAGAGGAAGGGTGGTAGGAAAGCCCGCGCAGAGGGTCGGTGTTCACGAGAACGAAGCGGAAAGACTCGGCCGCGACCCTTTCCAAAATGTACATCATCGAGTGATCGTTCACACCACCCGGGATGATCATGAACTCGCCCTCCTGAACACCATCAGGATTTCAAGTCAGCACGCGTGTATATCCAGGGCGTTCAAATAGAGATTTCGGTTTCGAACCTTGATGGCCTTCACTTGCTTGGTGAAGCCCCGGAGGAAGTGGATAAGCTGGGCGCCGCCCTTCACAGCAAGGGCGAACTGGTACACGGCAACGCGGCCACGGATTAGTATTGGGGCGGGAGCGGGTATATTGTGTTGCGTGGGCTACTACCTTTCGGCCGAGAGCCTTGGCGTCCTTGAAAAGCTCGTTGATGGCGTCGAGGTGCTGCAGGTCGGCATGCTCGAAATCGTTGAGGAACGACTTCTGTTCCTGCAGAGCGCGGTCCAACGTCAGGGAGAAGACGGCCAGCGAGGGCGGGACAGAACCGCCGTCGAGTCCCGTGCCCTCGAGGAACGCATCCCCGAATTCACCTGTACCGCGCCAACGTTAGTATCGGTGCACCCCTG
>CDFB01058360.1:0-13902 GCA_000826425.1 Acanthamoeba lugdunensis | reverse complement strand
CTTTAGCGTCGAGAGCTAAAAAAGCGGGCAATGAGGCAACACGGGAGGGAAGGCAAGGCCAACTCCTTGCCCCATCACCAGCACCACCTTCCAGCTGTTCTCCTTAGACGTCTAAGGAGCGAGGAATTGCAACTGCTACTCACCACCGTGATGGATAGCAATGAGGTTGTAGAAACAGGCCACTTCAGCCTGTCTACGCCGGTTGACCTTATGGATAGTGAGGCGATGTTGTTGTCGCTGTCATTGTCCACATTGTAGACGTGGCACTGGTCCAGGGGCAACCACCTGAAAAGGAAGGCGACTGCGTTGTCCAATAGCTATGTCAATGATGTTGGTAGAAGAGAAGAGACTCACCTCTGGATTGCGGACCCTGGCGGCCCCAAGGCTGCCATTGTTGGCATCCAGGTTGTCAACCCAAAACAGCTGTCAAACCCAGCTAAGAAGCCCGTGGGGCTGTTGGAGCTATCTTTGGTGAGGATTGCATGGGCAGGGTTGACAGGCAGAGATCACGTTGAGCATAGCCTCTCAGAAGCAGGTGGGCCTTTGCTTTCCCTCTCCCACACTGGCTCCAGCAGGCAACAGCAAAATCCCAATATATTCTGGAGACCCAGCTGTACAAGGTGCCAACAGGTGGGAAGCGTCACGTCTCACCACGCGGTAGACTGGCAGGGGGTGAGACAAGGCACTGGGTGTACCCGTTGTGGTTCATAGCACCATGTCTGATGGGTAGGTCATTCCTACGGTGGGCTGAACAATGGGTTGCTCACCCGAAAGTGGGCGCTCGCAATGGGGCTATGTTCATACTTGAAACTCCCCCCACACTCAGTCAGGTAAGGAACAACGTTGGACCACTTCCATTCAGCATGTGAGCAGCCCGCAATCCCCCATCACCATGCGTGATGCACTCTCTCCTCACCCACTGGCTCCTACCCAAATCTGTCCCCCTTGTTGTGGAGCCAAGCCATACGAACTTGAAGTCCAACCAGTGGAAGGCCAAGTCGCTGAATGGCGTCTCAACAAAGAATAACATCGTGGTCACAACCTTGCCTGTGTGGTCACAGTGGTTAGGGAGGAGAGGTGATGGCAGAGGTGAAGAAAGAGATAAGCACTGGCCGCCAATGTGCATTTGTAGGCACAGTTGACATAGAGTAAAGTAACAATGCCTACAGATTGTACAGGATCTGGCAGATGCAACCTATACATCCAGGTTTTCGGATGTACGGGCCAGGCCATTGGGCACTATAGATGGGAGGAACCAATTGGTGCAACGGGCGGTAGTGAGAGGAGAGCCTAGGCTCTCCTACTTTCCCACAGAAATGAGTGACAAGCATGAGGAAGCAACAGGAGGGCAAAGCGACGTCTGGGGGCGGCCTGCGTGCCGAGGAGCAGGTTAAGATGACTGGCGCCACCATTGTTGTGATCGCCAGCAGCATGTGTTCTAATGCCACGGTGACCCTACGATCATCGATTGGACCACGGGTGCAGGTAGCCGCGGTAGTGGACACAGAGAACACACATGGGATGAGTGTGAGAGGCGCTGAGGGATGTCGGGGACAACTGGAGACCCGCCCCGCTGAGACATGGAGCCACAGCGGCCTAATGGTGAAGCCTCTGATGCCCACCGGCGCCACATGCAACCGTGCGATGCCAACGATGACCTGGGCGGAGCAGAATGGGAGGAGAAGGGGAAGGCGCAAGTATGAGGCTACTCTCCCATTTCTTCAAGACCCACGGTGCCTACGTGTACTGTTGATGAGGCAAACATGTTCGCTTCCTTCCCGCAGGAGCCTGCTTCCGCCCTGGCCGGTCAGCCCACGGTCAAGCAGAGCACAGCAGGCGGTCATACCAGGCCCGCCACTGCCGCCACCGCTCAGCATTACCCGCAACCTCACCACACTTACGAGTCAGAGGAGGAGAACGACGGCAGGGAGTTCTCTGCCACCTCTGGGGTTGCTCTCGTAAGCAGCAGTTCAAATTCCTTGGAGGCCAGCGGTTCCCCGTGGGGGCGCTGATGTCCACGGAGCACAACGAACAGCCGTGGGTATGCACAGCAACGCCAGAGAGGCAACCAGCCATGATCAGGAGGAGCACCCCTATGGCGAACTGCTGCACCTTCTCCATGCGCTGCGCTAGCTGGTCAGCGGGAGCCCCACGCCGCTGGTTGACCACCTCATCGCCCAGTTTGTCAACATGATGAGGAGAGAGCACAGATGTGTCACAGCTCCTTGTTCAAAGTGGCCCCCTCTGCTCAGGCTGGACGAATAAACCAGATTACAGCAATATCTTTTTTTGGATAGAAGAGAGGGTAGGGCAAGAGTCCCTTTTTATCTTATGTTCTTCTTTCTATTTTTGTAGGGTCTGGTTTGATTAGTGGTCGGATGGCTGGCTGTGTGTTGTCCACAGTTGACAGATATTGGGCCTTCCTTTATCTGAAAACTGGAAAGACTCGTCCACCACCAGCTATATTGTTACGTCTTACACGAGCCATGCCTGTCTTCAGCAGAGGATTGTTACTTGACTGATAAAATGTTACACCACTTCCTCCCTTGTCATCCTGCTAGCTGTGCCAGCATGGAGCGGCGAGGAGCCTCGAACCTGCCCTTACTCGGCCAATTTGGTATTTGATGAGCCAAAGCAAGCAAAGCATCTGGCTCATGCAGTTGTGACCATGCTTTAGTTGAGAAATCAATCCTTGGCCACTGAGCACGCTCCCAGTCCTCTTAGTGGACTATGGGTGGTTGGCTTGATTGAGACTCATTTTCCATCTCAGCATCTACAATCACTTGTGCTCACGTCGACTCTGGTCTCCTCTTCCCACGGACAGCCGGCGGACCGGAGCCACTGCAATAAGGCGAGGTGGCCCTGAGCAGCAGCATTGGCACAGGTGCCTGTGTCCCACGGACATCCCCCGGACTGCAACCACTGAAGCACCTCCAGATGGCTGCCTTGAGCGCCTGATCGTGCTGCAGCAGCACAGGCGCCAGCACGTCCATCAGAACCATGCGCCAAACTACACCTGGTTCCTCCAACCGGAAGGGAATGCAGTTGGCACACCAGCAGGGAAGGGTCAGCGACTCATACTTCTGCACGCTGGAGGAGAGAAAGGATGGATACCAGGAGCACAGCAGATGTGGGTCGTGAAGAAGTCAAAGTCGAAGACCGCCGATTACCACGAGAATGTCGATCACTCGATTTTTGTGAAATGGTTCGAGGAGAAGGTCTGCCGTGCCGTTCCCAAGCCATCGACCTTCGTAATGGATAACGCCGGCAACCACAAGGTCAAGACGGTGAGTGTCGCAGAGAAAGAGATCTTCGAGGGGCGAACCTTCAGTAATCTTCGGAAATCCCAACTCCAACGCTACCTCTCGCACCACCGAATCGAATGGGAAGCAGGATGGACACGAGAGAAACTCTACCACACTGCAAAAGAGGCCCACGAGGCATCACCTCCAGCCATCTACGAAATCGCACGCCGTTACGGACACAACATCATCTTCCTCCCCCCCTACCATTCCGACTTCAACCCGATCGAAAACATGTGGGGAATCGTGAAGGGCTATGTAGCACGAAACCGACGGCAATTTGCGATGGGGGAGATCGAACGATTGACAAAGGAAGGTGTGGAGCACGTCACTCCAGAGATGTGGAAGAAAGCGATCGCCAAGGTAGAAAAGATGGAAGACGAACTGTTTGTAAATGATATATATGATGAAATCAATTAAGAACCTTTTCACTTGCAATCTTCAGCGCCCCGATCCTGCGCCCTCGCTCGGGTGTCTTACTGGCGTTGGTGTGAACGGGGCAGGCAAGACGAAAAAAATGCCGGAGTTGGGCTTTAGGCTTTTTGCCCCCTTTGACTTTCCGACGACTGTAGGGTGTCGGCAAAAAAAGGCCAATGGTGCAAAAAAAAAGAAAAACGAAAAACAAAAAGCGCGACCAATGGGTGCGATGCGCGAAAAAGCAAGGCCAAAACCCAACCAACCCCTTGCTTGCTCTTGCGGCTGTTCCTGGCCTGGTGGTCTTCTTGGTGACCGCTTTGGCGTTGGCAAAAAAAAAAAAAGGCGACCAATGGGCACGAGAACCAATGGAATTGCCAACCCCTTGCCCACTTGCTCGCTGCTGCTGGTGGGTAGCGGGGTGTGCTCGTGACTCGGGTTTGTAGGGCAAATGGTGGTGTGGTAAAAAGCCAGTGGCCCAATGGGCACGAGAACCAAAGAAGCGAGCAAAGCAAGTCCTTCCCCTTCACTGCAAGAAATTAAACACGAAAAGCCTCGCCTTTTTTCGGCTGCCGTCAAATTTGTGGAGCAACATGGTCATTGAATGACTGTGGCCGAAAAAAGGCGAGGCTTTTCGTGTTTAATTTCTTGCAGTGTTCCCCTTGCTCAACTCAACCCCTTGCTGGTGGCCCTGTCTTAGTTGATGGCGTGGTGGGTAGTTAGATGTGCTTGCGACTCTAGTTTCTTGTGCTAGTGGTGATGGGCGAGAAGCCGGTGACCGCTTCCCCTTGCTCCTTTCCCCTTACTCTTCCCCCACATATTTGAGCACTGGAAGGACAAAAGCCAAGAGAAAGAAAAAGGCGCACAAGCAGCCAGGAACTTGGCCTGGCCCTCGGTCGCTATCGCCCATCAGACCATGGCCATTTTTCTGGGATGGCTCTAGGTGAGAGGTACACACCTCATGTCCCCTCCTCCTGCCCCCTGCCCCACCATCACCATAACCATCTGACATGGGGCACCTGCACACATTGCTTCCCCTCCTCCTTGCCCACCACCCACCACCATCACCACCACCTTCTGCCCTGGTCACCTGCACATATTGCTTCCCTTCCTCCCTGCCCCGCCTCCCACCATCCCCACCACCTTCCAACATGGGCACCTGCACACATCACTTCCCCTCCTCCCTGCCCCCACCCACCATCGCCATCACCTTCTGACATGGGCACCTGCACATCTCCTCCCTGCCCCCCTGCCCGCGGTTAGGAAAGCCCTGCTCCAAGTGGGAATTTCGCACTTAGCAATGTGGAAATCGATCCATTGTACAAACTGGAAACCCTTTGATCTGGCCCACCGTCATAGTGCCTCAGGGGGAGCAGGACGATAGCGGCCTTAAGGTTGATCGCCCTGTAGCGGGTCACCTCCAGCGCACCTTGGCCAACCATGAGGGGCTGTTGTGGGGTGGGCGTGGCTGTCTCCCCATTCCCACATCGTTATTTATCGCAGTTCATCCTCACATTCACCAGAAGAACCCAAGAAGACAAGAGCTGCATTGTAGTGAGAGATCACGCTCACCGATCGCTAGCTTAGACACCAAAGTACCCTTGGGTGTTGCCACACACGTCCACGTGACTGACGTCTCCCAACTGCAGGTTCCGGTGATTACCCAACATAAGCTAGACCAACTCATGGCTCGGCACTGGATGAGACGGCAAGTCGCCCTCCCCTCGTGGCTTGCTCTTGGTGATGATTCATGTTATCCATCTCCTTCATATGCCATAGCTCTATGGCATCGGTTGGCCTCGACTCTTCTCCCTCTCTCTGAGCAGGTCCAGCACATTACCTCCACAGCAATCACAACACCTCACATACCTGCTGGCACAGTGGAAGAGGGCGCACCAGTTCAAGCAACTCTCCAACCTGCAGCATCAAGCACGTGAGCTGGAGCAAGAGTTGGGCAGGGTTTCTGCAACAGGTCGCCCGCCTTGAGGTTGATCTCCTGGAAGCACAGCACGACGAGGAAGGGCAAAGCAGGGAGTTTCAACCGGCCTACACCTCCCCTCATAATGCTGATCCTGGATCATTCAGCGCGTGCACTTTCTGATTCGCGAAATGCAACTCGCCCACTGATTCATGTACGCCAAAAACCCTGGCGTGGGCATACCTCGCCCCCACACCCTCTGCTGCGCTGCGATGATGCACAACGGGGTTGGGGCCTTGGGGCCTGGTTGGCAGAGTTGTCCATTTACCCAAGGCATGAGCAATCAGAAGGATGCCCATTTCTTCATCTTGTAATTGTAGTTCCCTCCTGTACTTGCACCAACGGAAGGAACGCCTTGTCCTCTTCCATTTATCCTTCTTCAGTCTTGTTGAAGACTGAGATGACGGTGAGTCTGCAGTAGTTTCCACGGTTGGACAAATTGTGCGTTGGTGCCATTTTGTGTTCCCCACCTGCTGTGTCGCAGTGGGGGGCACCAACGCACTCTGAAATGTGTAGGCTCACCAGGGTTTATCTTGCACTTGCTTTGGTTCCTCAACCTCACATCTCAACCAAAGCAAGTCCCTGTTCTTCAATTGTTCACAATTTGTGCACAAGCAATACTACGATGATTTGCCCCTCTGACAACCTGGCGGGACTTCAAGACGGTTGGAGAGACAAAGGCACACAGAAAGTACTTATATTCCTGATCAGTGTCCATAATAAACACCGTGCACACAGAAAAAAAGTGTTGGTGGACGACTCACCCAATCTAGAGTGCATCTCCGGGCATGTCATTGCCGTCTTTCCCATTGAATTGCACCACGGAGTGCTTCGCCCTGGTGCCTCGCCAACGCCGGTGGGCAACCACAAGGCCAGCCACAATAACCACCACGATCACCCCCAGGGCCACAGGCACGGCGACCGCTACGCCCACGATCAGCGGTGTGTTGTCGTCGTCGCCATGGCCGCCTTCGTTGCCAGCAGATCCTAGGAGGAGGCCGAGGCCGAGGCTCGGGTCATACTCCACAGAGCGCTCGAAGCTTGGGAAGCGCAATTCGACTATGTACGTCGACGACGATGATGAGGCCGACGAAGCAGTGGCCAGCGTGACGTCATGCGTGATGTTCACAATGCGACCGTCAACGACGGCCGTGTCCAACAGCTCCACCGTGCATCCGGCGCTCGTCGTCAAGGACTTGGTGCTGCCGTGGGCTGAAGAAAGAGAAGCAAAAAAGGGGATGAAGTAGGTGGTCATCCCGCTCCGTGACATCGCTCTCAACTTGACCGCTGATTCTCCTGACGACGACGACGGAGTCCACGACGATGATGAACTGTTGCTGCTGCTTGTCAGCAGACCGGATAGCGAATAGCGCATGACGAGGCCCTCGCTTCCGAACGACGCTGTGCTTGTGGTGTTCAAGGTGGTGACGTTGATGGACCACTTGACGGAGCCGGCGCTCACGTTGAACCGCACGCCGGCAAACTCGCGTGAAACTGTCGTCGCGTGGAAGGCAAACATCTGCACCAGCGCTGTTGAGTTGTCAGGACTGCGCGCCGAGTAAACGAACGCCGTCGCTGCCTGTGGTCCATTGGTGGTCTCTTCTGATTCGTTCACCTGCGAGCGTATGAACCCTGCGACGTATGTCCTTTTTAGCAAGTCGACACATCAGCTGCTAACGCTCAACCAAGTGATCCACGCACCAGTAAGAGCAGAAGGTGACAGCGATGTGTTACCCAGCACGAAGTCCATGAGCTGGGTCGACGCAGCCAGCGAGGTCCTGGGGTCTTCGATCAGGCTCAGGTTGCCTGTGAGGTTGACCACTGCGGCAGGGGTGTCGTCGAAGGAGGCCATCACGTTGTCCTCCAGCTGTAGGAGAGAGCCTGGCGGCGTTATCTGGCATTGACTACCTGTCAAAGTCACCATAAGCCACATGATGTGCCCGCCGAGTTACTTCGTGCGACCTAACTCTAAACCCTAAGATGATCACTATGGGAGCAGCCTACCAGTGTATCCGACGTCACAAATGCAAGCGCCATCTACGCATTTGCCCTGGTTGCTGCAAATGGCACCGCCTTGCATGCATGGCAACGGGTTGAGCACCTGGTAGGAGGGAGTGGCAAAGCCTAAGACGCAAGGCCTCCCAGAGTGGGATCACCAGAAGCAAAAAGGGGCTGCGCACCGAGGCGCCCTTGCAGGTCACGCCAGCCAGGGTCGTCAAGAAGCGGGGGTGCACCACGGCTGGCATCACCTGTAAAGGTGAAATAAACAGATTAGCAGCCAAGAGAGGTGGATGACAGCTAGTGGACGTACAGTGTAGCCGACAGCTTCAGCAATGGCGATGGCCTTGCTGTTGGTCTGTGTCCACATGATGAACTCAAGCAGAGACGCAGCCTTCCCACACTCGCTCATGGTCCTAGTGCGGCATTTGGGATGAGAATTGCCAGCCTTCAGCCTTGGTTACACTAGACTGCTGTGCAAAGTTCAGGCGTGCCTGGTGTGGATAAGGAGGTAGGAGTAGGTGGTCATCGGCCAGGCGTTGGCTGACGCTCCGTCCTGCACGCTGGCTGCAAACTTGCTCGTGAACGCGTTTGCAAACTCGCTCAGTGCCGCGTTGATCGTGACCGGGTTGGCCGTCACGTTATTCCCTGCCTGGATGGGAAACAATTACGGTGGTGAGCATTTGGGAAAGGTGCACCTGAGAGAGTTTCCACAAACAGTCATCGCCGCTGGCATACTTTGTTCTTCATTGTTCCGAATGGGAGTCCCGCCTCCAGTACGTCAGCGCTCACGGCGTAACCGAGCGAGTAGGGCGTGCTGCTGATGAGGGTCACCACCTCTCCGTTGCCCTTGCCGTACTATCGTAGGAAAGGACCATTAAAGTTCTGATTAAATGATGCGATGATGTTACCTCGCTATGTAGCAGGCATATTACCTTGTAACGGTCACTAGGAATGAAACCCTTGGCGATGGCGGCCATGCCCGAGATGTTGACCGGTCCCCAGTTGACCAGCTGCTGGTTGCCCACCGACTGGTTGAAGGCCGGGCTGAAAAGGGAGAGCGCCTGCGTGAACACGGACGTGGTGCCGGAGCCGTCGAAGCGGCCCACGATCACGATGGAGGCGTTGGGCAGAGTGAGACTCGGGTTGACCGAGGCGATGAGCGGGTCGTTCCACTTCATGACGGCGCCCATGTAGATCAAGGGCAGAACTTCGCGGGTGAACATGATCGGCACCTGCCCGATGCCTGGAATGTTGTACACCATCACCACCGCCGCAGCAACGGCCGGCAGCATCTGCAGATCGCTGCCCGCGCCTGCATAGTTGGAAGCCTGACGTGTGGAAGAAGATTATTGAGTGTAACTCCAACCACCTTGGTAGGAGGTGTCTAGGTGCGCGGCACGAACCACAAGAGCGGCGTCTGAAGCGCCCAGATCGGTGTTGTAGTTGACGATGTCCGAAATGCCCGTGCTGGAGCCCGTGCCAGTGTAGCTCAGCGCCACGTTCGGGTCCACGTTGGTGAAGTATTCCTGGATCCAGGCCTGGTACGTGATCAGCGGCAGGGTGGCCCCGGAGCCAGACAGCACACCTTTTTTTCCAGCTGCTTGGTCACCAGCCGTTTCACCAGCTACCTTGGATGCGAAGTGGCGATCACGTACTGGTGGGAATGCTGCGACGATTGTTGCACTTGATCTGCCCGAGGGCGTCGGTGGCCCGCTTGAGGACGCTGTAGTGGAGGGTGGCGTAGTCGGAAGCGGACATGGCCGACACGGCCTGGGCGTTGTACTCGATCCAGCCGTACCACTCGAACACCGCCGCGGGAACGTCACACGAAGAAAAGTTGCCCGTCGGCGTGACCAGGTAGTTCATCCAGCCCAGCGGCCTGCGGAGTTGATTCCATTGGACACGTGTATTCGCGATTAATTTTTCAATTTAGGGGGCAGGGCAATGGAAATGGTGGGTCGGTACCAGGTCGCGGCGTTGTTGCCGTCGACGAGGTTGGCCACCATCCCGGCGCTGACTTTGAAGCTCTTGGCGCTATCGGCCATCAACCGCTGGACGTTCGCGATCGTCGGCAGCACGTTCTGCTTGTTCTGTTGGCACGACAGTGAGAAATTCGCAGCAGAGCTTCAATGACCCTCAGAAGCGCTTCCCTTGATTGTACCTGGTTGCGAATCGAGGCGTAGGGGACACCAGACGTGGAGCTCCAGGAGGGCAGATCGATGAAGCCGATGGCACCGGGGGCGTTGAGGACTGCGGTCAAGACCCCGCTGGCGCCAGTGGCCTGAACGAAGCTCGCCGGCCAAGCGGGCAGGTCGGATACGCCCACCACTTCGGCGAACGCGGTCGAAGCGTTGGCCAGCGCGCGGGTGAAGGCCCGGGTGGTCGGCGTCGCATCGGCTCGCACCACCACCGTGATGGCCGAGCTGGAGGCCTCCAGCCCAGCCCAATAGCTGTACGTGGCGTTCGTATTGAGCGCCAAGATCTGGGAATCATTCCTGTTATCATGTGTCCGCGATCGACATACAAAGTCAACCGAAGTCAGAACGAGTAAAATTAAAAAGCCTACTGTAAAGAGGTGGGAATTAGTTACCAGTGGGTGATGTTGCCGGCGAATATAAGTCCGATCGTCGTCATGTCCAGCTTGACGAGCTGCATGAGGGTTGACACGCTCGCAGACCCGAGCGAGTTGAGGTTGTAGGGCAGCACCAGCGCGGCGCCGAGCAGGGGCACTGCCAACGTGCCAGAGGGCATGGCCGAGGCCTGAAGGTCGTCGATAACCGCGTAGGCGGCGCTCCCATTGCCCACCGCCGTCAGGGCGTCCAGATCGCTGCTGCTTCCGGCGAAGTTGTTGCGCACCGCTGTCGTGACAAACCGGTAGGACGAGGCGAGCGAGGCCACGGCCGCCGCCGACTGGGCGCTGCCACGCCCGGCAAAGGTCACCGTCCCAACCGGGTCAGTCTGTCCCCGCACAGCTGGCGCCAGGCCTATATTGGCCGACCGGGCGAACACAACACACAGGGGTCGTGCGTCAAGACGTGCGGACTGGGGGGGTTGAAAATAGGCCCGCTAAATTTCAAAAGTCCTCAAGTTTCATTTTCCCCATTAGACTGCCCCGCTTGGGAAAACTTAGCGGACCCACAAGCCTATTTTCAACCCCCCCACTCGGATATTTAATTCCTGGCTTGTTTGGCCCAAAAATTAAAACAATGGATGGGAGAGATGTACACAGACAACAGACCAGCCAAGCTGTAAGGACGTGCAGGAGGAGAGGGGCAGGCTGGGCCATTGCAAGGCAGACTTGGCTTAATGGGTCCTTGACACCTGCCCTGGTGTTGGTGGTGTTGGTGGGAGGATAGAACAAGTACAGTCCTCGGAAACTCAAAGGGGGCAAGGCCTGGTTCCGGAAAACCGCCACTTTATTTTGTGGCGTCTACCCAACGTGTCTACACGCTGCAAATTTCCCCGCTTGGGCGGTCGGACGCCACTGCGGACACAGACAAGTACCACCAACTTTTTTCCTGTCGACACTAAGCGGGCGTTTCTGTGTGGGTCCTCGTTTGCACGCCAGGCAAAGTTGACCAATTATGACTTTTTTTGCCCCCTTTGAGAGTGCGGGGACTGTAAGAAGTGTGGCACGGCTGTGCATAATTGGCCGATCCAGGCTCTGCGAATGCCGTTTGGTTACACGTACCGCACATGGTAGTCCTTTCTTTTTTCTTTCACATCATGGGCGAGGACGCATGGGTCCACCTTGAGGCAACAGCCTTTTACTATGGCAGGAACGCACTGTAAGAACGACAGTACATAGTGCAAATTCTTTGCGAGGAGACCCAAATATAGAACATGTTGCATGGTATGGTGGTGTTTAGGGCAGGACAGCAGCTCTTGGAGGGCATGTGCCACATAGAGCTTGGCCAGAAATTGAGGCAGATGCAGGTACACCAGTTCAAGATTGAGGGTGTTATCAAATCAATCCTTTTCCACTTAAAAATAGATTAACAGAAGATATTGTCTTAAGTGTGAGAGTGAAATCCAAAGATCAGCACCAAAACAGTTTCTGCTTTCACAAAAAAAGTGAACATTTGATGTGGCTGCAGGTTCTATGGTGGCATCACCAACCAGTGCTCACATCAGTGTGAGTCATTCTGGTGCTATATGATGGGTGAGGGTAATAGCATCCACCCAAGTCATGATCTTGTAGAGCCACCCCTGGTGAACCACTGCTGGCAGATTTGCAGGTGCTGGCATGCACTGCAGCATGGGTGAGAACACACATCAACCAGTGAGGGAGCAAATAGCAAGAAAAGCATATGTTTTGTAGATGGGGTTTTCCAGTTGAATTTTGGGGTGCTGCACATGAAATTTGGAAAATTCAGATGAAATTGTAGTGTAGGTGTATGCAGAGTTTTTCTGAATTTTTGTGGGTGAGTTCCATTATGGAAAAGGGGAGAGTGTACCTTTTCCATAGGTGAGAAATGCAGTAATCTGTACAGCAAAACAGCAGAAATAATGGTGTTTGAAGGATGATTGGTGTACCAACAAATGTTTGAGCTCCTGGTACTCCTACACACAGGCGCAGGGTGAGGGAGAATTCATGAACAGCACATCCTGATCAATCAATGTGGCTAGGGAGGGAGAACCTCTTGCTGTTTCTTGGGCAGCACAACATCCTCCTTGACATCACCATACACCACAGCCTCATAGTCCAGTTGGACAAGCTTGTGGTAGGGTGAACGCCCCTGCACTCTCCCCAAACAACCACAGCCACAACCAATAGGAGGCAGCACAGCAAAAGGCCACTGCCCACTCCTCTGGCAATTCTGCCAATGAGCACTGAATCCAAAGATGAGCCACCTGTGGGGCTAGATTGTGGAGTGTGTGAGTCAAGTATCCACTTGCCCTACAATGTGGGCCATCAGCATCATCATCCTCATAGTGTGACCCACTGCTGTACTCCCCTGAGAGTGGGGTGGTGTGATGGTTCAGCAGCTGAAAACAGCAGCTGTGGGTAGGGTCCACACTGTGGCCAAGATGGCTGCATCCTTCCCACCACTTGTAAAACCAGGCAAACCTACCTCTACACTACCCTCTCCTGGCTGCCATGCAGGTGGGGATGCAAGGGGACAGAAGGCCTTGCTCTATGCTTGGTTTTGTCTGTTCATATTTCTTTTTATTATTACTTTTACTCTTTTTTTTCCCCCCCTTCTTGTGGCCAACAGGTGGCGTTCTAGTTTTTTGATGGGTAATAACCTGACACGTCTTTGGCCATAGATGGCGTGCTATCTCGTTGCATGTAACCTTCCAAAGCAAGCAACTTGCCTTTTCTTCCTAAAATACCAAATTGCGAGTTATTTAGCAAGTTATTTGGTTGTTGGTGTCATTCACGAACCACAGCAGCAAGTTTTCATTTTTTCCCCCACGCCGTGTACATGCAGTCACCGAACCACTGGCCCACACCGCTGCAACTGCGCGACACCCGCCACTTTGTGTCTGTGGCTTGGGCTTATGGACAGGAACCTCGTCCGCAGTGGGCCATCTACAAACGCACGGAGACAGAGGAGGCAGTCTATCGCTTCGTATCACTCGCTGGTGGTTCAAGCCAAGTATCGCTTGAGTCGGCGGAGGGGAAGAGGGTACATCCCAGCTGCGGCTCTTGTGAGTTCTTTTCTCCTCCTCAAGAGGAGGAAGTTTGTGAAGGATTGCCGCAGCCCGACCCATACAGAACCCCTACTCGTCCAACGCTCAAAAAGCCCCTTCAAGGCTGCAAACCAGAGGAGAAGCCCCGCCGTGAGCCAAAAGACGACGATGACCTTGAGCCCCCCCAGATCCCAGTCAAGGACTTCGTGACGAGGCTCGCCGACTTCAACGCCGCGTGCCAGGCTTTCGACGCCGCGTACCTGGAGGAGAAGAAAAGGGAGGAGCAGTGCCAAGAAGTCGCCAGGCTACACGCGGAAGCTGTCGACCAAAGGCGTCGCAAGCAGGCAGAGCTCAACAGAGCCTTCCCTGAATTGGCTTCCGCCTTCGAGAGGATGAATCTGGACTGAGCTCATTAGCGGGTCACATCCCCCCTTTGAGCATTAGATTGTTTCAAACAACCTCCCCATCTTGTGTTTAACACACACTAGTGTATAAGGGGGCAGGGCGAAGATGTTCTCCATCGCAGACCGGAAGGAAGCCCCAACGAGCCCCTGCTCCGCTTGGACTTCC